>JAQFVV010013430.1:0-125052 GCA_028023455.1 Epiperipatus broadwayi | reverse complement strand
TTTGAACAATAAACGATTTGATTATTTTATATAGATATAGGTAAAGAATTTTTTTTTTGTTTAAAATATTTCATGCAAAATAGACTTTTAGATGCATAATGCTTTTCTCATCTGATTTCAAATCTGCATAGCTTTTATATAGTATTTGCTTTAATTTTAACCCACAGAATGTATTTCATATTATTTTAATATTAATGCTTTAAAAATAGTATTTGTGTAAGATATATTTCTGCCATGGCTATGGTTAAGGGATTGTTTTCACCCTCATTAACACCTAAAATTTTCAGATCATAAAGATTGATTATTTTTCCAAGCAACCTGCTCACAGCCAGGTAATATTACCATCTAATGCTAATGGATATCTAACTCTTATTAAATGAGCAGCATAAATATATTGTGGTTTATTTACACAAATTTTTATACTACCATTTGTAAAAGTAAATCTTTCGATTGGATTATAATGTAATTTTTTATCAATAGTGGGAGAGATTGAATCCTATCTTAGGTGAGGAAATAAATTATTTTTGGAACTTTATAAAAATAACATTGAAATAAATATATTTAGGACCTCAATATTTTAAAAAAATCTTAATCCTAATACTATCTCTAAAAATATTTTAAACGTACAAAATTGACCAATATTGAACATAAACAAATATTCTATATTCATTAATCTATGATATCCATCATTATTTTTTCAATAACCTACTAATTTTGTCTTTCATTTAAATCTAAAGTTCATCTAAAGTAATTTGCATTTATTGATATTATATATATAATATTTTTAAAAAAATTCTTTAAATTTAATTTGTGGATTAATTCATTAAAACGCAAAAAATATTTTTTTTCTTAGACCATAATTTTGATTATTATATGTAAATTTAAGTAAAAGCATGAGGTGTCAATAAATTAATTAATTTAAACAATACATGTTGTGTTCAAAATATGCTTTTATTGCATGAATTAATTAAATTATGGAAACCCCATGCTCCAAATTATGGTCTGAGAAAAGAAATATTTTTTTTGCATTTTAGTGTATTAATCATAAAATTAAAAAAAAAACATTTTTTAAATATATTTAATATTATTTATAAATTTTTAATATTTGGGTATATACAATAAAATGGTTTAAAATAGATTGTACTTTTATGAAGGCATCAGATTAAAAAAAACAACGTTTATATAAACAATTCAAACAAAAGTCTGATTACATTCTTCATAACATTTTTTATGTTAATTATCTATAAACACCCCTAAAATTTCTTCCTCAAATTAAATGAAACCGTGTTCTTGAAAATATGATCACCTCTATTGAGCAAGTTCAAAGATTAACCAAACTGATTTCAATGTGGCTTAAAATGCAGTCTACCAACATTATTAGGCTGAATTAATTTACAATATTATTTTGTTATATTACATTGTTGTCTAAAATATGTACAAAATTTGAAGAAATTTTATTTAATAAAACTATTAAAAATTCAGAATTCCTCTTGTCTTTTTAATTAAAGTCTGAGTAATTGTTTTTAGTTATATTTTCATTTTATTTTTAACTGTAGCAACTCTCCATACACTAATTCTATCCAGTGCAATACTTAGTAATCAATGTATGAACAATAATTTGTGCATAAAATTCTTATCTAGTTCCTACTCATCAAATATCAGACTAGTTTTAAGCTTGGGGCCTTCATGAATAAAGAGCCTTTCATATGTGAGCATTTTACCTTCATAATAGAATCTAGTGCAGTCCTCCATGATATGATGGTGATTGGTGTTTTTGATGACCCAAAAACCTCTAAATGTATAGATGATGAACTGTGTTCAGATCTATATGAGTGTGAGCTTGAATTAAAATCCTTATTGTTTTTAATCTTGAGCTCCTAATTTTACAGTTAAGTAAATTGATAAAAGGTGGCTGCTGAAGCATTACATTAGGATCTATGCAGGTCTTTCTGATCAAAGAATCTTCACTGACAAAATCCACAAGCTAGAAATTAATATGAAGATATTGGATAAGCATTAGATAGAGATTTTATACCCAAAGCCTTCTATATCCATTGATTACTAAGGTTTAGCACTGAGTGTCATTACTTTATAAAGATTTTGCTATTAATAAAAGTGGAAGAGATGGGAGTAAAAGATGTTGGAAATACATTAAAAAAAGGAATGTAGGGGAGAGATGGGAGTAAAAGATGTTGGAAATACATTAAAAAAAGGAATGTAGGGGAGAGAAAGATTGTATTACTAGATGATGAGGGAATAGGGTGCAGCTCTGCAGATGAATTAAATACTATCTTAAATAAATACTTAATTGATCTAAAAAAGATGTTAGATGTGAAGAACAGAGCGATAACAAACATGAAAGCTTATAGTAATGGAAATATTAGGATTATTGAAAATGAACTGAATAAGGTAGAGAAGAAACTAAAAGGTTGAAAGGCAAGAGGTTTGGATGAGTGGGAAGCAGAGATGATAATGAATTTAGGACATAGGGTAAAATTAAACCCATTATAATGTTTTAATAACAGGGCACATAAGAGAGATTTTAAGTTGTGTAATACAAATAAAGTATCACCTATATGCCTATCCTGTCGCCGCTAGAGGCGCTGTTTCTGTGTTTTCACACAGAACATACAGGGTAGGGGCCTCAAAAGCAGATGATGCTTTTTCTGCCGATAGGTGGCGCTGTTCACCATGCGTACGCACAGGAACCTTCCACAAGCTGGCTGGCAGCTTGTGTCGTCTGCTAACCAAGAACCTTGGTGGCGCTGATTGCCGTAGACACATCTAGCTTATGTGTCGTCTGCTATCAGAAACTACCAAGATTCTAGCCCACTACGCGGCGCTGTTTCTCCACGTTACACACGGTAAAAACAGCAACCTCTAAACGCCTCATTGCTAACGCTTATGAACATAGTACTTAAAACATTCAGGGCCTATAATGTACAGGGGTGAATAATTTATAAAGTCATAACTATTTAAATATAAGGTCAAACGTAATAATTTTACATTCTATTTCACCATTTCATGAATCGATGTATTTTTAAAGTATGACTTTGTAAAAAGCGATCTGTTTTTTTAATTATTTACTCTAAAAGTGGTTTTTTTTTTTGTAAATAAAACAAAACGTGAGTTTCGGTCTGTTTTTTTTTTTTAAAAAAAAAAGCTAATTTTTTTCCCTACGGCAGTATATCGTTCAAAAATGTATTATTTTAAAAGATTATTGTTTGTAAAACTTTTTTTTTACACTTTCAATTAATATTTTCAATAAATTTTAAAGTAATATAAATTATATTTCGGTTTATAGATTACTATTTCGAAAAATAAAGTGTTAGTTGCGTGCTGGGTATACCTTGTGTGCTTGTTACTCGCGAGCAATAATTCGAAGATATCTTTATCAAAACTTCCTCTCACAATAATATTAAAGGCATAAATATTTATTGAAATTGTATTTAAAATTTTAGAATCATTTTAATAACTAAAAATATCATATACTCACAAGGAAATTTCAAAATAATAGGTTTAATAAGTACCGTATGAGAAAAGTAAGAGTCAGAAAAAAAAAAGATTTAGAGCAAAATATATATACATTTAATATCTTTATTGATGGTTGGAATTTAAAAAGTTTCTTTCAAAACTGATGCTTGTGTTAGGCTTGTATACTGTTAAAATTAAAACTATTCGTCCTCATAAATAATTTGGAAGACATTGCCTGTCAAAATTGGATAATCATTGAAAATTATATATGATCTTAATAGCCTAAAATTCAGAAGCCTGATAGTACTGTCTTTGCCAGTGCACTGTTTCTTTCTTTCATTATTGATACATAAGTAAGAACAGGTAAAACACATTTATTAAAAATCTTGCTTTACAGACACGTAGATATATTTCCTTTTAGTATCAAGTTATTTCTACCAAAAGCACTCCAACCAAGTTTAATCCTATGATTAATTTCATCCATTATGTTTCCATATGTATTAATAATCTGACCAAGTTGTTTGTAACTATTAACTTCTTCTAACTCATCATAATCAATCTTTATTTTCATAATATGAAAAATCCATTAAACTTTACTTTAGTCTTTTAACATTTATCTTTAGTCCTACTTTCATCTGATAACTCCTGCAACATTTCCTGCAGCTCTGAAGCATAAGTTGCAAAAACAACTACATCATCTGCAAAATCTAAATGACTTAAATAATCTCCATTTACTTTCACTCCTTTAGCTTCCCATTTTAATCCACAAAATATTTCTTGCAGCACTGCTGTAAAAAGTTTTGGAGATATGGAGTTACCTTGTCTTACACCCTTCTCAATGTTGACTTTAATAATCTTTGTTAAAAAATAAATTTACTGATAAAGATTTCATAAGTTTTCCAATCAGCTTCTAAAAGCTTATAACTAAATCCTCTCATTCATTCCCAGACAGAATTATTTAGACTGCAAGTGAGACTTTGTTAAGAGAAAGCAAAATTACACTGGAAAATGAGACACCAACAATACAAATCTAATATCACTTATGTTGAGAGAAAAATCTATTAAATCTTAAACTAGACAAATCTATAAGCATTCTTCCTGCTAGCAAGAGCAATGTAACATTTGTAAATGGATAATAGTAATTATGATACAATAAGAGCTTCTCCCAACAGACTAAAAGTCCCATACTAGCTATGAATCACAACTGTAAATATTATTTAGAAAGCATCCCCGATCACAACTATTTCAATGATTCAGAAAAAATTAGATTGACATATTTTGGCAAAAATTCCACATCTTTGTGGTCATCTAAAATCAATAAAGGCCAGGTTCTATTAAGATCTATTGTTAATTCTGAAATCTCACTATATCAAAAATTCTAATGTTCTTCATCCTTTGGCATAGAAGAGACAGTTCTATGTTAGAGATTCTAAGAAAATTGTAGAATTAATCAACATGAAAAGTGAAGGAACTAACATATTGGGAAATTTTGATGTGAAAAACTTAATCACAAAAGTACTCTGTGATAAAGCATTATCTAATGTAAAAAAAAGATTAAATACCAATAATAGTGTACAAACCAGAATAATTCTTCCACTTGATAGTTTATTACACTTAACATTCTGCACAGCATACTATTATTATATACTATAGAATTCTTCCAACAAAATCAAAAGATGCTTTTTGATTCCTTATTGCTATCTCTGATCAGCAATATTTACATGGAAGAACTTGAAACTACAACCATAAATAAAATTCTATCTACAATTAAAGTCTGGCTTTTCTATGGCCATACGATAAAGCATTTCTACAAACATTCTGGATACTATCAATAATTATGTTCTTTTAATTAAATTCACAATAGAATTAAAACAAGAACAGACCTTACAGTTCTTAATTTTCTTTTGACAAGATTCCCTCATAGCAAAATCAAAATTACAATCAACAGAAAACTCACACACTCTAATCAGAATAAAAATTCTTATTCAGAAACCAATAACTTGGAAAAAGAAAAATCATAAAGCATAAACTCTCATGAAAAATACTTATCCATCAGCTATCATTATGAAATAGCCAATTAAAAGAAACACCATAAAAACAATTATAGGTATTAAAGCGTATCCATAGATATTAGTAATTGCAGCTAAACTAAAGTAAATCTGTGATCAGTATATTAAGATTCCTTTCCAAAGTCATAAGTGCCCTATGAAAAAGTCTAACTTCTATAAAACACAAACTGCAAATATTGAAAAACAAAAACTGCATCTATGAAATACCATGTGAATATGGAAGAACATATATGGCTGAAATCATCTGACTCATTTCAAAATACGTAATTAAAAGAACAAAAAGTAATGATTAAAAAGAAAAACCAAATGGACCTAAAATACATTGGACAAGAAAAATAACAGGCAGAAAGTAAAAAGTAAAATTTGTATAAACCATTCACATTTATAGTAGATAACTTTATAAATCAGTCTAATGTAAATAATTCATAATATTTCAAAACTACTCATTAACCTTGCCCTTAAAAAAAACTGGAGAAACCAAGAGAATTTTCATAGATAAATATATAAAATTTCTAGTGACTTGGTTTTTCAGAATAGCCTAATTAGTAAGAGCAAGCATTATCTTAAATTCACAAAACTAAAATCGAAGGTTCAATTTCCATGCTAGTACTTTCACTGGTAAGGCCAGCAACATTTGAAGACACGATGCTCTTCCGATCTCTCAAAATGTTGTAATAAATTAATCTGTATGCTTTGCTAACAGTTGAATGTATTTAAAAGTTTAAATAAAGTTAGATATCTTTTAAAAATATTTCATAATTATTAACAGATGATGGAAATAGTTCAATATATAATTACAGGTAAAATTCCTATCATCACAAATTTTCAGATAAACATTTCCTGTTTTCAAGTCAATATGTATAATGCTTGGGACTGTTTTTGTTTCTCCAAAATAGTCTAAAGACTTATTTGAATTGAAACACCTAATGTAGTAAGGAATTTGACTGCAATGGTATGTTGACTAGATATTTTGAGGTTTTATTAATCAACTATCTGGCTGGGGGATTTAACTATTAATGGGATGTTGTTTATACATGTATATCATATTTTGAAATTCTGAAAAAGCTAAAATCAGTAACTTTTCCTAAATTCATTTATTTTTGTTTTTATAGAATATTTGCTTATCAATAGTTGTTCTTTATTAAAATTAAAACTGCAAAATTTTTATATGTTCATTCATCACCTGTGTTATTCACCTCCAAATCATAAGTCTTTGACTTAGTAAATGAGACTTATGCAAAGCATTACAATCAGAATGGCATTGCTTTGGGTGAGATGAAAATCTATCAGAAGATAAGTCTGTTTTATAGCAGTCAAGATAATTTCAGGTCCAATGATGTATATTAAAATCACTGTTATTAAAAAGCTAGTAATTGTATTTGAGTTGACCGAATGCCAGATCATTGATTCTCCCTCCCCCAACACAAATATTAATTTCTTGAATATTTAGCACTGCACATCGTGCTCTTGATTGAATGCCTCCAGTAGTTAAGTGACCAAATTTATACTTAAATAAAATTGGAGTGAATAATACATGGGCATTCACTATTTCATCCTAGCTCAGATTAATAAAAAATGATCAATGGTCAAAGATTTTCTTTGTCTGTTTTCTTTTTTTCTCCTGAAAATTTTTAAAATTATTTGTTCCCTGATTGTTTTTAATTAAGATATGAGCATTGAAAGTCAGAAATCCAATGCACACAGTAATTGTTTTTACTATAAAGTGCTATTAAAATGGTTTAGTATCTTTGGACTTCTCCATAGAATTTCATTTATAACTTGTACTGCAGCTACACCTGAATTTTGTGACTGGGCAATTATGTAGCCTACAACTATTGTAACTGTCCAATTTTTGTATTCTTGAACCTAAATATTTAAATTATTTGACTAATCTCATAAAAATAAAAATTACAAACATTCTCAAATTGCATTAGGGAAGGGGGAAGCATAATTTGTGATTCATTTTAAAGATAATAATATACAAAATAAAACTCTAATTTTATTCATATCTAATTATGTACCAATAAAGGCTAAATACCTAAACATTTAATAACCTCTTAATTCTTATGATATTTAAGATAATTTAGAGTTGAACCTAACAATATGAAAAATTAGGTAAAAATATTATTCATTAGTAACTCTTTTGTCTTACTTTCAAATAATTCAAATTAATGATACGAAAACAGATATAGAAAGTATCTTTCATATTAGGAACAAAGAAATTATAATTCTTTAACATACCACTCAAAAGAAAATTACTTCTTATATTTATTTATATTCATTAATTATAAAATTGTTAATTATAAAGCACGCATTACATTAAATATTAGAAATATACTTCAAATAATATATATAAACATGCTTTATAAAAATGTTTTCAATTTAATAATTCAAGGAAATTACTTTAATATGTTGACTTTCCCAGTATCATTATCTAATCTAATTGTTGCTGTTGCATTTTTATAAATATTCTTTAAAATATGACAATATCTTGGATCTATACCTCAATGATATCTCTAGAATTGTCATTATGATGTATTATAGCATTTGTGGTCAAACAGAAAACAGTGGCAAACTTAAAGGAGATAATAAATATACTTGAATTTATTTACTGGTTAGAATCTCTACAAATTTTCTAATATAATGTTTGTGAGTAGTTAGGTGGTTTAATGAATCTATAAATGAATTTCTAAATAGACAAATTTTAATATATATCACCCAACAGAGACACTTAAATATTTACCAATTTCACAATATCAACTAATAAACTATAATTTACTTTGATTAATCGTTAAGATTTGATTTAATGCAAGAAATTGTCTACACTCAGGAGGTTACAAATTTCTTGTCATCCTATTAACTGAAAGGAAACCCTTTGATTCCTCTTGGAGGCCTTAAAGAAACTGAGCAAGGCAAATTCTTAATGTCCACTCCATATGTCCTTGTCATTTGCAGCTGTTATTACTATGTGATTATTCATACAGTATATAAACATGGATGGGCTGCTCACCAACACGCATTAGCCAGCGCAACGAAGTTATTGGATTTTTACCTCTGAGTTTAAGATCAAAAAACACCATGGACTTTCTTCTCAGTTGCCTGATAAGGCAGAATGAATGCTTGTGTAAATGATAATATTTTTCTAATATATATATACAATTATGACAGACAAAAATAAATCATGGCCCTTATTCCCAGGAGACTAAAGTCACCAACCAAGGCAGCAGTTGGTGGCCGAAGGCAGAGGCTGCACAGAATCCCCATGCCTTTTTTATTTAGGCACTTACAACAGCAGATCACTTTCAAGTGAAGAAAGATTGCAAGAGTTAGAAGAAAAACTGTCTTATATTAAATGGGATATTATTGGACTTTGTGAAGTTAGAAGAAAAGGCGAAGAGACAATTGTTTTAAAAAGTGAACATGTACTCTATTATAAAGGCACAAATATTGGAAATACAAGTAGAGTAGTATTCATTATAAATAAAAAGTGGAGATAATTCAGGTTTATGCCCCAACAAGTTCTCAAAGTGATGAAGTAGTAGAAGATTTTTATATGGATGCACAAAAGGCTTTTGGTCAGAGTTAACAACATTTTAAAATTGTTATGGGAGACTTTAATGCTAGAATTGGTAAACAAATGAAAGATGAAAGTGCTGGCGGTAATTTTGGTTATGTTAATAGAAATGAGAGAGGACAGAGACTTGTGGAGTTTGCAGGAAAAGGAAAACTTTATATTATGAATTATTTTGAGAAAAATGTTAAAAGGAAATGGACATGGAAGCATCCAAATGAAAATACAGCAGAATTGGATTATATTTTGACTAACAGAAAATACATATTTCAAGATTGTAATGTTCTTAATAAATTTAGCAGAGGAAGTGATCATCGATTAGTAAGATGTGAAATACATGTTAATGCAAAACTAGAGAGACAAAAATTATTAAGAAAAACAATATTTAGAGTTGATAATCCTAATTTTCAGAAACATTCTAATGAATTTAAATTAGAACTTACAAATAATTTTCAAGTATTAGTAGATTTTGAACATGATTCAGATTTGAATGAAATTAATATGAAAACAACTGATACACTTTTAAAAACTGCAACAAAAATAGCTGGTTGAAAAAGCTGCACTTGACCAATAACATTTCTACTGAGACTAAATAATTTATGAAAAAAAAGAAGGAATATGAATATATACAAAAATGATGCATTAAAAAGGATTGAATATCTCAAACTTTGTAAAATGATGCAGAAAAGATTTGAAAATGATATAAGAAAGTATAACTGTGAACTAGCAAGGAAAGCAGCAGAAGGGAATGAAAGTCTCAAAAGTGTAAAACAACATTTTGGTATTGGTAGGAAATTCATATCTGCAATAAAAAAAAAGCTGGAATTATTACTAAAAAGAGAGATGACATCATAAAATGGATAGAAGACTTTTATAAAGAATTATATAGTAAATAGTAAACAGAGCAAAACTCTCCATACAGTATTGCCACCTGTGCTAAACAGAGTAATCAATGGATGCCAGAAGGCTTGTGCATAAAATCCCTATCTAATGCCTACTCATCCAATATCCCCAGACTAGTTTCTGGCTTGTGGCCTTCGTCAGTGAGGAGCTTTGGATCTGAGAGCACTGCATCTAGATCTTAGGATCTAATGCAACCCTCTAGCAACCACCTTTTATCTCTACTTAACTACAAAACTATGAGATTGAAATTGAAAACACAAAAAATATTTTCAATCTAAGCTCAATAGCTTATATAGTCATATGGGTCTGAACTCAGTTCAGCACCCATACATTTTGGTGTCTTTGGCTCTTTTACAACCATAGCCACCACTATCCTATTAGGCAGGATTGGTGTTAAACCATTAAGCATCACATGATCATATATAGGAAATGTGATCATGTGATGAATTATATAGTAATAAAGAAGAAATACCTCCTATATCTATGACATCTTCTGAATTACCCAGAATTTTAAATGAAGAAGTGAGACATGCAATTAAATATATGAAGAATGAAAAGATTCCAGATTCCAGGTAATAGTAGAATTATAATTGATATATTAAAAGAAGCAGGGGAAAAAATAGAATTTTTTTTTGCAATGTTATATACCAAATGTCTAAATGATAAAGATGTACTAGATGATTGGAAGAATGCAGTATTAATATTAATATTTAAAAAAGGTGATAAAGAGGATATTAGAAATTACAGACCTATCAGCCTTTTATCAGTTACATACAGATTTTTTACCAAGATAGTTACAACTCGTCTACAGAGAACATTGGATTTCCCCCAACCAAGATAAGCTGGATTTAAAAGTGGTTTTAGTACAGGAGATCATATCCAGGTATTGAGAGAAGTTATAGAAAGGACAAATGAATATGAGTTGCCATTATGTTTTGGATTTGTAGACTATGAAAAGGCATTTGAATCTATAAACTTTTCTTCAGTGATTAAAGCATTGGATCATCAAGGTATAGACCCAAGATATTGTCAAATTTTAAAGAATATTTATAAAAATGCAACAGCAACAATTAGATTAGATAATGATACTGGGAAAGTCAACATTGAGAAGAGTGTAAGACAGGGTGACTCCATATCTCCAAAACTTTTTACAGCAGTGCTGCAAGAAATATTTTGTGGATTAAAATGGGAAGCTAAAGGAGTGAAAGTAAATGGAGATTATTTAAGTCATTTAGATTTTGCAGATGATGTAGTTGTTTTTGCAACTTATGCTTCAGAGCTGCAGGAAATGTTGCAGGCGTTATCAGATGAAAGTAGGACTAAAGATAAATGTTAAAAGACTAAAGTAAAGTTTAATGGATTTTCTCAAAATATGAAAATAAAGATTGATTATGATGAGTTAGAAGAAGTTAATAGTTACAAACAACTTGGTCAGATTATTAATACATATGGAAACATAATGGATGAAATTAATCATAGGATTAAACTTGGTTGGAGTGCTTTTGGTAGAAATAACTTGATACTAAAAGGAAATATATCTACGTGTCTGTAAAGCAAGATTTTTAATAAATGTGTTTTACCTGTTCTTACTTATGTATCAATAATGAAAGAAAGAAACAGTGCACTGGCAAAGACAGTACTATCAGGCTTCTGAATTTTAGGCTATTAAGATCATATATAATTTTCAATGATTATCCAATTTTGACAGGCAATGTCTTCCAAATTATTTATGAGGACGA
The DNA here is from genome assembly GCA_028023455.1 of Epiperipatus broadwayi. NCBI lineage: Eukaryota > Metazoa > Onychophora > Udeonychophora > Euonychophora > Peripatidae > Epiperipatus > Epiperipatus broadwayi. The sequence goes on along the minus strand of JAQFVV010013430.1, from coordinate 113,296 downwards.
ATAGTTTTAATTTTAACAGTATACAAGCCTAACACGAGCATCAGTTTTGAAAGAAACTTTTTAAATTCCAACCATCAATAAAGATATTAAATGTATATATATTTTGCTCTAAATCTTTTTTTTTTTTCTGACTCTTACTTTTTTCATACGGTACTTATTCAACCTATTATTTTGAAATTTCCTTGTGAGTATATGATATTTTTATTATTAAAATGATTCTAAAATTTTAAATACAATTTCAATAAATATTTATGCCTTTAATATTATTGTGAGAGGAAGTTTTGATAAAGATATCTTCGAATTATTGCTCGCGAGTAACAAGCACACAAGGTATACCCAGCACGCAACTAACACTTTATTTTTCGAAATAGTAATCTATAAACCGAAATATAATTTATATTACTTTAAAATTTATTGAAAATATTAATTGAAAGTGTAAAAAAAAAAGTTTTACAAACAATAATCTTTTAAAATAATACATTTTTGAACGATATACTGCCGTAGGGAAAAAAATTAGCTTTTTTTTTTTTAAAAAAAAAAACAGACCGAAACTCACGTTTTGTTTTATTTACAAAAAAAAAACCACTTTTAGAGTAAATAATTAAAAAAACAGATCGCTTTTTACAAAGTCATACTTTAAAAATACATCGATTCATGAAATGGTGAAATAGAATGTAAAATTATTACGTTTGACCGTATATTTAAATAGTTATGACTTTATAAATTATTCACCCCTGTACATTATAGGCCCTGAATGTTTTAAGTACTATGTTCATAAACGTTAGTAATGAGGCGTTTAGAGGTTGCTGTTTTTACCGTGTGTAACGTGGAGAAACAGCGCCGCGTAGTGGGCTAGTATCTTGGTAGTTTCTGATAGCAGACGACACGTAAGCTAGATGTGTCTACGGCAATCAGCGCCACCTAGGTTCTTGGTAGCAGACGACGCAACCTGCCAGCCAGCTTGTGGAAGGTTCCTGTGCGTACGTATGGTGAACAGCGCCACCTATCAGCAGAAAAAGCGTCGTCTGCTTTTGAGGCCCCTACCCTGTATGTTCTGTGTGAAAACACAGAAACAGTGCCTCTAGCGGCGACAGTACAGTCTGCCAACCATGACCGAATAAATTTATATAAAAATATTTACTATACCTATCAATTAGAAAATATAGAATCAGTTAAAATTAAGAATGGGGCAGGTCTAGGATGCCCTGTGCCACCTATTTTATTTTTGTTGTATTTGAGAGAAATGGAGAGAGCAGTAGGAAGACTGATAGAAATACCATTAATAGGTGGCAAGAGAGTACATACATTATCAGGTCTTGGACGATGTCTTCTTTTGCACAGAAATAAGAGAGAATATGGAAGTTATGTTGAAAACATGTGCAAAAGTGGGTAAAAAGATGAGGATTAAATTTAGTGAAAAAAATCAAAAGTAATGATGATTAATACTGAAGAAAGTGAAGACAAATAATTTTTATTGGGGTATATAAAGTTATGTGATGAACGATTATAATTATTTGGGAATCATCTTAAGTAATCAGAGAAATTGCTTGGATGAATGGAAAAGAATTGATTAATGAAGCAAAGAAAAAAGAGAACTGATAAAGAAATTAAGTATTTTATATAACAAATATGATGTAGCTAGAATGGTATGGATCAGAGTGGCAGTAGCAGGATTAACATATGGTAACTTCATGCTAGGTGTTAATAAAGGGGTGTTAGATTGAATAGAAAAGGTACAAAGAGAAGTAGGAAGACATGCATTAGATGCAGATGTGTAGACAGTGAAGGAAGTAATTCAAGGAAAAATGGGGTAGTCAAGTTTTTATATAAGAGATGCAAAAAGCAAAATGAAAATGTTCAGTAGATTGTAGTTTATGGATAATATAAAAATAGCCAAAATAGTATTTAATTGGGTTATGAGTAAAGGGCAGGCAACGAGATGGGTGGGAAAGGTAGTATAAAATTCAGAAGATTTGAATAAAGAATTTATATCAGTATGCTTATACAAAAGGTGGGATGATTGTGTTAGGACAATTGTTGAGTGTAATAATGGCAAGAAATGGAATGGAAGAATAAATGCATTAATAAAAAAAGGGAGTTGGAGAGATGGGGAACTAGTATGGAGAGTAAAAAGAGTTTAAATATATATAGAAGTAAACAGATATTGGGTATGAGTTAATTTATGATAATAGCAAGGAAATTAGTTTACTATTTAAGGCTTGAACAAGATCTTTAGCAACAAGAGAATATACACATAAATGGAAAAAAAATGGGTGATTTAGTCTGCAAGTTGTAAAAGGAAGGCATAGAAAATATTAGGCATCTGTTAATTGAATGTAAATGCCTGAAAGCAGAATGGGTACAAATAATGAAGTTGTGGAAAAATAAATATAAACAAAGTGATAATACAGAAAGTGGATTATTTTTTGGGAAAAGACAAGAGAAATTTAGATGTAAAGGTCATGGAGTTCACAAAAATTATGTTGGGGAAATAGGATGGAGCAGGATAGAGAAAAATATGGGAAAAACATAGGGTGAAAAATGAAAAGGGAAGGTAAAGTGACTAACAAATTTTTCTGGGAATAGTGACTGAGACATTCCTGACTCTGTATAAGAAAAAGTCACACTGCATCACTTATAGTTATTAAAAACATTTAATTTTTACAATTAAACTTTATTTTAGATCACATATCAATAATCTTTACATCAATTATTACAAACAAACTTACAAACAAAAAAAATTGTAAAATATTTAAACTTGGCAAAATCAAAAATAAATTACTAAAGTGAATAATAAGGATAACAATGAGCTTATTCATTTTGGATCATAACTTTTGCCTATTCATAGAAATTATTGAATAAAATATTTATTTGAATTTCATGCTAAAAATGGAAATGAATTTTCTTTGTGATATCATAAAACACTGAAAATATATTTCAAACTTAAAATTTCACAAAAAACGTTTTCATTGGCATTTATTACAACATTTCTTTTATAAAAGTAATAGTAATTTTTACTTTATTTAACTTTTAATGACTTACCTTCGTAAATGAAGGATTTTCAAATAACACGTAATTGCAATAACTAAGCTAATATATATATAAATTACCGCGTTACATTCATTACTGATAAAGGCCAAATTATGTACCAATTCACTATTGGTGTCAGTTTTTTAATACTGTAATTTAACCAATCAAAGTATTGTCAGCATTTTTTTTGGTGGGGGTAGAAATTCACATATATTTTTTTTTTTTCATATGTCATAGCATCTGCCAGGACGCGAACCCACACCCCATCTGCAACCAACTACTTGCTTGCATGACGGCTGCGATACCTCTCGGCTAACAACGCAAGACAGAAATTCGCATATTTGTAAGCTATTTATATAATATTGACATCTTCAGGTTTTTTTAAACTAATAATTCTACTTCCCAATTTCTATGCAAAAAAAAAGTAAACCCATAGACATATATTATAGATAACTTCAAAACAATAAAATAAAGACAGAATTATAACAGCACCTTCATAACACTTCAAAATGTGACAAAATCAGTGACTCAGTAATGAGTAGATAAAAAATAATTATTAAAATGACTTAATAACTGTATCCAAATGTTTAGGACATTGACTTAAAAAAAAGCCAATGTGCAAATTATTTGGATACAGTTACTACATGTAGTATAAGGGGAAAAAATATTTTGAAATAAAATATTACAAATAAAGGTGTATAAAAAAAGGTTTAACAAAGATTTTATCAGCATCTTTATGTACAATTATGACATATACATCTGCTCTTAATACGTACATATTAAACAAATAATTTCTTTGTTTCCTTCATTATTTCATTTTATATAACATTTATAGTAATAATACTGCAATTATTATTAACACATACTGTATATCAGTGGTCTTCAACCTTTTCACACCTGCTGAGATAAAAATAAGGATGAGGATTTGTGAACCAGCAGATGTCTATAGATAAATTTTCTTAAAGATGTAAACTGCTTAGCCTTAGGTAAGCATATTTGTTATAACTAATCAAAACAACAATGTTAAATATAAGATGAAGTTATATATATATATATGGAGTTTGTATAATAAAAAAGTTTTTTTTTTAATTTTGAATTTTTTTAGAAAAGAAATAAAAAATTTATTTCTATCCCCTCCTGTGATAACTAGAAAAACAAATTAATTTATGTATGATTGATTAGATTTTGTTTTCATTCAGTTTTTTTTTTATTTAATTGGGTAAAAATGAGATGAAAAAATAAATAAAAATTGTTTATATTAATTAAAAGTTAAAGCTCTTATTATTTTGTTATTACAAACTTTCCTGCCAGTCTAGCGTGGACTGGCTGAAATGTTCTGAGGCCCGGCACTGGTCCATGGACCAAGGGTTGAAGACCACTGCTCTATATTGTACCAGTCAAAATAGTATGCTCACTTAATAAGATTCAAATCCTAAGCAAAAATACCTCGAATCCGATGATGCTCGAGATACACAGGTCTGGAGTAATCCTGAATTCTAACCTATTTGCCTATTCTTCGAATCTCTGACCCAATGAACAACAATCCTAATGACACAGTAAAATTATTTTAAATCCGTGCCCAGAAGCAAAGCGGTAGAGCATAAGATCAGACTGGTGATGATGATCGAGATTGGAGTAGCCCAGGAATTACATTTATTATAGTTATTTATTAATGCTAAGCTCTTAGCTAAAGAAAATAGTTCTAAATATTAACTAAAAATTAATTAAAAAAAACAACAAACCAGGATTTACATGAAATAGATATATTTAATAAATATTAAACGAACGCATATATATATTACAAAAGGTTAAGGAAACGTATGTATATTTTTACCAAATAGTTTCACGCTTGGGACAATATTATTTATTTACAAGACTTGGGAATTTGTTGTATAAAATCCCCTCTATCACTCATTTAATAAAAACAATTTTACAGATACAATTTTATAGTGTTTTATAACTTGTGCGGAGTTGATAAGCTAATTCAAGAAAACTTTTGCTACGAAACATCGTGGATGCCGAAAATAAATATAAAAGATCGTGACAGTTTTAACGGTAAATGATTTATTTGATAATGGGCAAAATATATGATTTCAATCATGTATTTCTTAGGAGAACCATAATTTATACTTTTATTCGCATTGTTTGACAAAGACGTCTTTTAGAAATAAGAAACAAACAATGCACTTTATTTACGAGATTAAGTTATGTGATCATTAATGTAAATTAGATTTACATCTATGGGAATTGATAACGGTTTTTAAAAGGAAGCAGCTTAACTCAATGAACTAAATGTATTTTTATGAAACAAATCATTATCTTTAACACATTATTGCGACTTACAAAGGTTAGGCGGATGGTGATCAAATTAAAGACAAGAGTAACGGTACTAGCACACAATTAAAGAAATCTGGCCTCATGGCGATTGTGGATATTTTATCATTTTAAAAGAATATTTGAAACAAACTTAGACTGGATATGTCCGCACATTCTGGTGGAGCGATATCAAAGGAGGGGTTGGGTTTGAGAGCCCCTGGATGTGCTGTCTTCTGCAGCACATAATATTATAATCCTCATAAACTTTACATTCCACAGGGAGTAGTGCCCTGATTACGAATGATTTTGGAAAGTAGGATGGGAACTTCAAGCTTCTGCTGTCCCCAAATGGAAAAGATAAAACATCAGAATAAAGGAAAATGTATGCCAGCAACGTTTATATAATCTTATAATATTATTTACAGTTTGGAAATGGTCTAACCTCTTGCACAATAACCTGTTTTTAATTCTGAGTCATTTAACAAATCATAATGAATAATAACTTTTATTTATATTATTAAGCTAATAAAATTTATATTTAAATGTGATTCCCATATACGTATTAATTAAAGAATTTAGCCCTCTGGGCGATGGTAAGAAAAGGTAGAATTTTATATTAGGTGTCGCAATCTTTTATAAAGGCAACTAAACAACAAAATAAAATAAGCATCCACAATAAAATACTTTTAGGTATACAACCAACCTAGTGAAAGATTTCTATTTTAAATAAACAAATGAATATAATTTTACTAATGAATTTAATTAAAGTCATGAGATTGATTGATACCGACATATTAGAGAAATTAATATATATATTAAACAAAATAAGTTGTATACATTTAATTGAGCCACATAAAGTTATATAAACATAAATTAAGCGTGAAAGCAAATGTATATTTAGAATTATGTAAGTATTAATAAAGGATTATATAGCAAAACATCATAAATAGATCTATGAATTAATTTAGCTACAAATTATGAATCACCCATGAATGTTCATATTAAAGGCAGCTCTAAATTACATGATTTTACCTAAGATATCAGCATAGCAGCAGGCAGGCAGGTTGGTTGGCAATTCTACATCATCTCAAATGGTCGGTCAGCTGGAATTTTGACGGCTGGTAGACAGTCCTTCCAGAGGAGAAGAAAAAGGTGAAAAGATTCCTCTACTCATGCTTCATCACGCAGAACTTGTGTTGGCTTCTTAAAAGTAATTAAACTCAACTGACTAAACACTCCTCTGGTTGGCACTACTGTATGAAGAGTTTTTCCTGTTTAATATACTATAACTAAATGATTAATATGAATAAAATTAACTTTATGAATTTGATAAAGAATTGCACAAATGCCATTATCTGTATGAGATACTCTAATAATAATTCAAAGAGCAGCTAAAAAGCTTATATTGTCACTTGTTAAGCTTATAGGTAGAATAATACTAGATGTTTAATGAAATTTTATATACACTTAATGCCAACAGTTGAAGAAGGTTAAGTGATTAACCAAAAATATTTTTCTGGAATGTTATAGTTTTTATTAAAATATTGTGAATATATTCATTATTATTTTTGATTATATTTTTTCCATAATAGATGTTTTATTTTATAAATATAACATTCAGCATATTAACAGACAGTAAAGAATGGACTAAAATTACAATTTTTTAATTTTGCTGTTTTAGTATGCTTTCATTTGCTAACAGTATTTAAACTTTGGGGTGAATATTTTAATCTGATATAGACAAAAGATAATAACTATATATGAAATAATGATATTGTAATGTGTATATTGTAACCTTAGACTTGGTCAACATAGAATTAAGCATTTAATATAGTACTTTAATTTTTTTTATTAACTTAATAAAAGCAACTTTTGGGCTAAATAAACTTTACTATTTTAAGCTGTACAAAATCTTATTTATGCATCTAAATCATATGAATAAAATGTTTACTAAAATTGTATTTAAATCATAGTTTAAAATGCATTAAATCTTGAAAAAATTTCAGAAGATATAGTTTTTATTTTAAGAAAGGGAAAAGTTATATTGGCTAGTAGTAAATTTCATATTTTCTTTAATTGCTTTTAAATATATCATGTGTGTGAATATGGAAGTGTGATTGTTAAGAGAGTGAAGTTTAAAATCAATTATTTTAAGTGTTAATTATCTTAAAAAGTGTTGGCTATCTTTAAAAAATAAATATTTCATTAAATGATGTTTTAATATTATAATGGTTTAATTATAATTCTTTGAGAATTTATAAAACTTATTTTCTTTAAGTAAAATAAATTATTTTATTTAATAATTAAGATAAAATTAATAATATTTGTGTTTTAGTTAATTTTCTAGATGTATCAAGGTTAAATTATTTTTAGATGTCTTGATTAATAAAATGAGAAGGTTGTATTAATCAATTAAAAACCCCCACCCCCACATAAGAAATTTTGCTGTTTTTCTAACAAGCACACACACAAACTTAAAAAGGAAAACCTGAAAAATAATTGCAACTTACTTTTTAAATAGTTTTTTTTTAAATTAAATAATATATTGCTAAAATTTTAAAAGTCATTTATGTAAATTTACTTCAGACCATATATGCTCTTACTATTGTTGAAGCACTCAATCTTAGCCCCAGATTGAGCTTTACTGTTCTACTATTTAACTCACGTTTAATCCTGCTTCTTTTTTGTCATATGTATATAAATTATACTTATATTTCTGAGAAGCATCTATAAAATTTATAAATATGAATTTTAAATAAAAAATTCTTGAATTATTTTAATATTATTGTCTCTAAATGCGACTCAGAGATATACATATATTAACGGAGTACATATATATATATATTGTAACCATATATTTTAGCATAAAATATAATAATTGATGTAACTAGTATAAAAAATTTCTCTGTCTTCTTTGGTGATTTGATTGGCTTGATTTGCACTTTGAACAGATTACTCTCTTATATTATTTTAATAAATTTAAATTTGCTTCGTTCCATATACTAATTCATATCAAAATGTTTAACTTTTAAAAATTTTAACAACACATTAAATTTGGTAAAATAGTATTAAAATATAATATTTTGTTTTATTTGTTTAAAATGATCTTAAAAATTATTTCTATTGAATTAACAAAAAACCATTTGTTCAATTAAAATAAATTATTAAAAATAAATACAGTAATTACGTATGCGTCTCAATGTAAAAAAAGAAAAAGAGCGCGAATTTAGGAGAAGATCGTCTGTTAGTTTGCTTTTGGAGGGAGAGAGAAAGAAAAGAAAATGGTAAAAAGGCAAATGGTGTAAATTTGATAAGCTTATTTTAAAATAGTTAACAAGTAAACGGATTACCACAAATTTTCTATAAACGTAAAAATAATATCGTGGTATTTAATTATAAGATGAATTGCTAAATTTAAAAGTCTGTTCAAGTCGGCTGGCCAAGTGGATCAAATCACCGGTAATAATTTCCCAATATTACATTTAAAATGTCGGAGCTTCCCAGTTTAAAAGAATTAATTGCAAGAATTTGGTATGTTTTAAAATGTTTATTGTTCTACAATTTGGAAAAATTAAATAAGTATTTTAATTACAGAAGTTTTATAAATATGAAAATTTGCTTTTTAAAAAAGAAGAAGTTTAAATTAAAGTAAAATGTTAAAGTTATCAACATAGTTTAATATTTCCATTTCTAATTCTAATAAAAATATAGTATTGATTGATATTTAACTTTATAATGCCAGTAATATATTTGCTAGTTAATTTGTTTGCCATTTGGATAATAAACAGTCTTCAAATAATTGATCAAAGCTATTTTCTAATTTTATCGTCAGTTTGGAATGATTAAATTAATTGCTGTAATTATTATTCCTAGATTTAAGCATGGATAAATAAATATTTAGCATGGATGTGATAAACTTGGAACATTTTTAATAGAGAAATGTAGAAATTAATAACTTATGAAAAACATTTTCATTTAAATTCTGCGAGTCATGTTTTTGAAATTGTTTCTTGTTTATGGAGCCACGTAAAATCGTTAATCTAATAGTGATTATAATAACTAACACAAATGGATAAAATTACATGTATGGAATTCAACTATAATTATAGCTATTACTTCGTACATTTATTGTTCGACACATCGTACATGGATTTCACGGATCATATTTGTAGTTATAAAATGCTATACAATCTAATTTGTGACACACACACCTGCTAAAATTCATGTATTGAACTATAAAATGCTATACATTTAATTTATATCACACACACACCTGTTAGATTTTATGTATTTGATGAATAATTCATTACTTTAATTTTATCGTTATATGAACTTGCATGTGAAGTTCATAAGTTATATTTTATTAAGTTTAAATTAATAGGGGTTGAATAAAATACTTATTCAAGAGAATAGCGCTTGCGAAAGGGCTTGAAAAGTACTAAATGAATTTATGAGATGTATCAATTTTTCATGAGGTATTTTGTGAGTCTTTCCAGATTTATATTCCTATACTAATATTACTTATATTGTATTACACATGTTTTATTTTAAGCAAGATAAGTTAGTACATTAGTTGTCCTGATTAGTGTAACATTTTATTATGCAAGAACCCACATTTGCTAAAGTGTTAGTGTTTTCTGAATGATCAGAATAACTGAGGAGGATGATTTTGCACTTTAATGTGAAGTAAATAGTAATGTTGTTTTATAATGTTGAAAGGCATTAATCTGTGCTGGTGGTTAATCCGCAGATTATTTAATTGCCATTTTTGTATTTTACACTCATTCCAGCGCTGGTGGTTAATCCGCGGAATTGTGTAATTATACGTATTACTTTATGATGGTGTATCAATCCACAAAGCGTTTAGTATTATTTAATTCCTATGTGTAGATGAACGCATCCACAGGAATATGTTTTACTTCATAGATATAAGTTGGGCAAAGTATTTTAGTTAATCTGCTAAATCATCTTCTTCCATTTGTAAGCATAATTCATAAGTTAGATCATCAAATTGTAGCAGGACATTCTATTCAAGTTACTTCATAATAATTAACTGTCGGTTGATTATTATTTACCGGAGTGTAAGTTTAAATTTTCACTTTATTTAATGATTGCATTATAGCTAAATCCTACAGATATAATATTATTTATTATATTATTATAATTTTACGGTATGGATTTATTGAATCTGGAAATGACGTTAAATATTTCATGAGTTGATGTTGAATTTAGTATAATTTGCTCAAGATTCATTATATCAAATTGAAATAAGGTATGATTAGGTTTTTAAAACCGTACCTATGATATGTTATTGAAGAAAGTCGATGGAATTATAATTTATTTATTTTATTTGTTTATTTATGTTTTTTAATTATAACATTGGAATTAATTACTTATTATTCATAAATTTGTAAATAAACGTTGATTTATAATTAAACTTACTGTGCCGTTGCTATGTGTCATTCTTAAAATCAGAAATCATAAACCTTGGATAGAGCATACATTGAAGTACATACTATTGTCAACATGATATAAGAGTTTAGTGATATTTTGAGAAAACATTTGGATGCTTTTAGTCTTTGGTAGTTTATGATGTGTAGGGTACAATAAAATCCCATTTACCTTTTCCATCATTTTGGCTTTGCGTAGTTGATTCTAGTATACAATACAAATTGATTATTAAACCTGTAAACAGATTTACCAAATAATGATATGATTGAATATATTTACTTAACATTTTAAATTGTCATTTGTCAGTATAAAAAGAGTCTCAGTGATATAGTAAACTATAAAAAAAGAACCCAAGTATTTATGTTTATTTATTGCAAAGCTTTACCTGGACTAGCATTTGTATTAAAAATCATATAGATGGTTTAAAATTTCATAATATTATGTAGTTCCACAAATTATGCCATCTTGTACATGGTCGGCCATCGGGTCTCATACAATAAAAATCGCAAATTAAGGTTTGTAACATAATAACATTGCACTTATAATTTGTTTACTGTATTTTATCATACTACTATGATAGGTCATCGCGGTACACCCTGGCTGCGATCAAATTAAATCATAAAAGTTTATGTTAGATCATTAGTTTGGTCTGTGGTAAGTTGCTCCAGATGTTGGTTGTGGTCCTTGGTGCATAAAATAGATAGCATAATATGCTTTTGGATACAGCTCTTAATAGCTGACAATGTGTAGCGGGAATTGATCAGTGATCGAGGTTACGATTCTCAGTGCACTTACGTTACGTAGTTGGGACCACACATACATACGACGCGGTGGAGGGTTACAAATTTTTGGCGCCACAACGTGTTCGGCCCGATATGTTGAGGTTAGACAGTCATTATAAGTGTGCAATTACAGTTTTTAGCACTTTATAAACATGCGACTTGATTAATTGATTGTTGCAGAGTACAATATGGTAATGTGTGAACTGAATTAATTAATGATTGTTGATTACAATTTTAATTTCCCATATTACAAGAATATTATCATGTGACAAATGCTCTATCATGGTGATAAAATATTGTATGTTTTATTGCTATATATTTCTCCAAATTAATTATATAGATTTCTGATGACAATAGCAATCGTATTCCAAGATATACCAATATTTATGATTGAATTGGGAGAAGTTGAAATTATCAAGGGTTTATAAAGTAGTTGTTGTAATACTGCAAATATTTAAAGTGGGGGTTCAGATTATTTTAGTGTGAATGTGATATATACCATCTGGGATAGATTATTGGTGGTGAGGATTTAGTGGTTGGTCGGCTTGAACAAGATTTTAATTGATCATTGTTATTAAAACACATATTTTAGGAAAGTAAAAATTTGGTTTCACAAAATATTGAAATAGTTGTTATAAAATACCCAAAATGAGTGATTCTGAAGAAATTAGTTATCCTGAAACAACCCAAGAAGTTCCTGATCTTGATTTCCAACAACGGTTTATGTTGATGCTTCAACGTATAGAGATTGGAATGAATGAACAGTCTCTAAAAATGAATGAACAGTCTGAAAAATTGAATGAACAGTCTCTTTCCCAAAAAGAGATGTTAGAGTCTCAAAAAGAGATGACTGAAAAATTAAATGAACAGTCTATTTCTCAAAAAGAGATGACTGAAAAATTGAATGAACAGACTGAAAAATTGAATGAACAGTCTATTTCTCAAAAAGAGATGACTGAAAAATTGAATGAACAGACTGAAAAATTGAATGAACAGTCTATTTCTCAAAAAGAGATGACTGAAAAGTTAGATAGTTTTGAGAATAAAATGGCTGAAGTTCAGGAATTTGTGAAAGAAAAAATAGAAGCTGCTAGGGTAAAAACAATGGAGGAATTTAATCAAAAATTTCAATCCCTAGAAAATAGTTGTAAGGCAGCTAAAGGGGAGTCCGATATTAAATTAGAAGAAATTAAAGCTAATTTCTTCGATTATAAAAAGCACTTGGAAGTTCAGATAGAAGAAATTGGAAATAAGTTTATAACCCACGAGGAGAATGTGGACACTAAACTCAAGGTGCTTGATGTGGCAATGGGTGACTCAAGGAGTCAGTTGGCACAAATAGTTAGTGAAATGAACTATAAAGTTCAAGAAGTAGAGTCTCAATCTGCTAAATCTATCGATAAAATTAAATCCATGAGTGAATCTGTAACAGAGAGCAGAGCAGAATTGGGTAGCATTAAAAAGATTTTGGAGGAAACTATCAATAGGTCTAAAGTAGAAAATAAAGAATTAAAAAAGACTAATGCTAAATTTAGTGGAGATTTAGAAATGATGCAAAAAGAGTGGAAGGAAATGAGGGATAAATGTCAAGAGTGGCCAAATGAATCAAATGAGTTTAAAGAAGGACAGAAACTAGAGGCAAAGATTGAAAATCTTCAGCTAAAAATGTTGGAAATTCAAAGGGCTCAAGAGAAAAATGATAATTTCATTGGTCAAAACACCAAGTATTATGTAGATGGGACAGAGACCTCTGTTAAAGAAGTAGTTGTATCGGATGGTAATTTTACTGGTATCCGCACAACTCCCATTTTCCAAAAACCATTAGAAATTGAATCTGTGGCCAATGATGTCAAGAACACAGATATGTCTATGGGTGGATCTACAGCTCTTAAATTTCTAAAGATTAAGCCATTTAAAGGGGAGTATTTGGAAAACCCTCTAGAATTTCTTCAAAATCTGGAGGAATTGTTTACTTTATGTGCATTTTCAGAAAGAGAAAAACTGGCTATCTCCAGCAACCATCTTTATGCTGCTGCAAAAGATTGGTGGCAGTCTTTGTTTGATTGTCCTCAAACATATGGAGATTTTAAACATTTAATAATGTCAAGTTTCTGGGGTGAAGATCGTCAGGATAACATGCGTTATCAAATCACTCGAGAAAAGTACAATGCTAATAAAGGTAGCTATACTCAATTTTTTTCATGGACAGGTGGTCAAACTTAAAACTTTAACTGCTTTTCCATTATCTGAGCATCATATAGTCAGGATCTTAAGACATAACTTACCTCGACAGATTGAACAAGTTTTGATTGCTGCGGATAAGTATACAATTGATGAGGTGTCAGAGATCTTAGATGCACTAGAGACAAGTGAATGTGACCTGGAAAACAGATATAGAGGTGGAAAGGATGCTAGAGCTTCTCATAACTGTTCCATTGCTAATGTTAATGTTGCTCCCATAAGAAGTCCTTATCGTGATAAAAGATACCAGAGTAGGAGTCGTAGTTATAAACGACCAAAATTTTATCATAGAGTTAATGGTCAACCTAGTCTAATTAATAAGACCCAAGATAGAGATCAACCTTCTGTTAGTGGAATTAAACCACTTCACACAAAGGATATTAAGACAAATGTTAAAAGTAGTGCATTAAACTAGAAGGGGCCTCATGGAAAAGTTCCTCATGTTAGCAACTTAAAGAAAAACGAATTTAGAAAATTTTTAAGCTTATATAATGGACCTTTCATGATTGAAAGCCAGGTGGGAGAGAATGCATTTATGCTCTCAACCCCTGAAGGAATCCGAGGCACCTACAATGCACGTAGTTTAAAACCTGTACCTTCAATAAATTAGGGGGATTTATATCGTGTAAATGTTATACCATATTCAGATTGATGATAAATTATAGATAGGATAATAAAAATAGTGACTTATGATGTACCTTAGTAGAGTTTGATGAAATGGAATTCTGAAGAAAGATAAATTTTTTCCATAGGGGGGTGTAAACTGTAACCATATATTTTAGCATAAAATATAATAATTGATGTAACTAGTATAAAAAATTTCTCTGTCTTCTTTGGTGATTTGATTGGCTTGATTTGCACTTTGAACAGATTACTCTCTTATATTATTTTAATAAATTTAAATTTGCTTCGTTCCATATACTAATTCATATCAGAATGTTTAACTTTTTAAAAATTTTAACAACACATTAAATTTGGTAAAATAGTATTAAAATATAATATTTTGTTTTATTTGTTTAAAATGATCTTAAAAATTATTTCTATTGAATTAACAAAAAACCATTTGTTCAATTAAAATAAATTATTAAAAATAAATACAGTAATTACGTATGCGTCTCAATGTAAAAAAAGAAAAGAGCGCGAATTTAAGAGAAGATCGTCTGTTAGTTTGCTTTTGGAGGGAGAGAAAGAAAAGAAAATGGTAAAAAGGCAAATGGTGTAAATTTGATAAGCTTATTTTAAAATAGTTAACAAGTAAACGGATTACCACAAATTTTCTATAAACGTAAAAATAATATCGTGGTATTTAATTATAAGATGAATTGCTAAATTTAAAAGTCTGTTCAAGTCGGCTGGCCAAGTGGATCAAATCACCGGTAATAATTTCCCAATATTACATTTAAAATGTCGGAGCTTCCCAGTTTAAAAGAATTAATTGCAAGAATTTGGTATGTTTTAAAATGTTTATTGTTCTACAATTTGGAAAAATTTAAATAAGTATTTTAATTACAGAAGTTTTATAAATATGAAAATTTGCTTTTTAAAAAAGAAGAAGTTTAAATTAAAGTAAAATGTTAAAGTTATCAACATAGTTTAATATTTCCATTTCTAATTCTAATAAAAATATAGTATTGATTGATATTTAACTTTATAATGCCAGTAATATATTTGCTAGTTAATTTGTTTGCCATTTGGATAATAAACAGTCTTCAAATAATTGATCAAAGCTATTTTCTAATTTTATCGTCAGTTTGGAATGATTAAATTAATTGCTGTAATTATTATTCCTAGATTTAAGCGTGGATAAATAAATATTTAGCATGGATGTGATAAACTTGGAACATTTTTAATAGAGAAATGTAGAAATTAATAACTTATGAAAAACATTTTCATTTAAATTCTGCGAGTCATGTTTTTGAAATTGTTTCTTGTTTATGGAGCCACGTAAAATCGTTAATCTAATAGTGATTATAATAACTAACACAAATGGATAAAATTACATGTATGGAATTCAACTATAATTATAGCTATTACTTCGTACATTTATTGTTCGACACATCGTACATGGATTTCACGGATCATATTTGTAGTTATAAAATGCTATACAATCTAATTTGTGACACACACACCTGCTAAAATTCATGTATTGAACTATAAAATGCTATACATTTAATTTATATCACACACACACCTGTTAGATTTTATGTATTTGATGAATAATTCATTACTTTAATTTTATCGTTATATGAACTTGCATGTGAAGTTCATAAGTTATATTTTATTAAGTTTAAATTAATAGGGGTTGAATAAAATACTTATTCAAGAGAATAGCGCTTGCGAAAGAGCTTGAAAAGTACTAAATGAATTTATGAGATGTATCAATTTTTCATGAGGTATTTTGTGAGTCTTTCCAGATTTATATTCCTATACTAATATTACTTATATTGTATTACACATGTTTTATTTTAAGCAAGATAAGTTAGTACATTAGTTGTCCTGATTAGTGTAACATTTTATTATGCAAGAACCCACATTTGCTAAAGTGTTAGTGTTTTCTGAATGATCAGAATAACTGAGGAGGATGATTTTGCACTTTAATGTGAAGTAAATAGTAATGTTGTTTTTTAATGTTGAAAGGCATTAATCTGTGCTGGTGGTTAATCCGCAGATTATTTAATTGCCATTTTTGTATTTTACACTCATTCCAGCGCTGGTGGTTAATCCGCGGAATTGTGTAATTATACGTATTACTTTATGATGGTGTATCAATCCACAAAGCGTTTAGTATTATTTAATTCCTATGTGTAGATGAACGCATCCACAGGAATATGTTTTACTTCATAGATATAAGTTGGGCAAAGTATTTTAGTTAATCTGCTAAATCATCTTCTTCCATTTGTAAGCATAATTCATAAGTTAGATCGTCAAATTGTAGCAGGACATTCTATTCAAGTTACTTCATAATAATTAACTGTTGGTTGATTATTATTTACCGGAGTGTAAGTTTAAATTTTCACTTTATTTAATGATTGCATTATAGCTAAATCCTACAGATATAATATTATTTATTATATTATTATAAGTTTACGGTATGGATTTATTGAATCTGGAAATGACGTTAAATATTTCATGAGTTGATGTTGAATTTAGTATAATTTGCTCAAGATTCATTATATCAAATTGAAATAAGGTATGATTAGGTTTTTAAAGCCATACCTATGATATGTTATTGAAGAAAGTCAATGGAATTATAATTTATTTATTTTATTTGTTTATTTATGTCTTTAATTATAACATTGGAATTAATTACTTATTATTCATAAATTTGTAAATAAACGTTGATTTATAATTAAACTTACTGTGCCGTTGCTATGTGTCATTCTTAAAATCAGAAATCATAAACCTTGGATAGAGCATACATTGAAGTACATACTATCGTCAACATGATATAAGAGTTTAGTGATATTTTGAGAAAACATTTGGATGCTTTTAGTCTTTGGTAGTTTATGATGTGTGGGGTACAATAAAATCCCATTTACCTTTTCCATCATTTTGGCTTTGCGTAGTTGATCTAGTATACAATACAAATTGATTATTAAACCTGTAAACAGATTTACCAAATAATGATATGATTGAATATATTTACTTAACATTTTAAATTGTCATTTGTCAGTATAAAAAGAGTCTCAGTGATATAGTAAACTATAAAAAAAGAACCCAAGTATTTATGTTTATTTATTGCAAAGCTTTACCTGGACTAGCATTTGTATTAAAAATCATATAGATGGTTTAAAATTTCATAATATTATGTAGTTCCACAAATTATGCCATCTTGTACATGGTCGGCCATCGGGTCTCATACAATAAAAATCGCAAATTAAGGTTTGTAACATAATAACATTGCACTTATAATTTGTTTACTGTATTTTATCATACTACTATGATAGGTCATCGCGGTACACCCTGGCTGCGATCAAATTAAATCATAAAAGTTTATGTTAGATCATTAGTTTGGTCTGTGGTAAGTTGCTCTAGATGTTGGTTGTGGTCTTTGGTGCATAAAATAGATAGCATAATATGCTTTTGGATACAGCTCTTAATAGCTGACAATGTGTAGCGGGAATTGATCAGTGATCGAGGTTATGATTCTCAGTGCACTTACGTTACGTAGTTGGGACCACATACATACGACGCGGTGGAGGGTTACAATATATATATATATAAAAGTACAAACAAATATTGTAAATAATTTTGTATTTTTTTTCTTTAATTACATTTTATTTTGTAATTATTTTTCTTTATATTATTACATAAAAATTCAAGATGGCAACCGTTAACTGTCCAAGAGTAATTAAAGGGGCAGGAACCTTAGTTTGTTTCATGGTTTTAAATTAATTTTTAAATCAAAGTTTAATGAAAGTAAAATTAAAACAAAGCTAATGGATTTTAAGTTAGCTGTTAACATTTTTGTCAAATCAATTTCCAATCTGGAAATTGTTTTGAATTTATTTTTGGACAGTTATCTAGCAATTGAGAAAATATTTCTGTAGATTCAGGATTCCATTTGAGTTAAGAAGTTCAATTAAGAAGATTTTTTAAATAACTTAAAACTTGTATAAATAGGTCTGAAAATCTATTGTGTTAGAGTTGGTCAATAGTTACTAATCCACTTCACGTCCTTTTGATTTTTAAAATGATTTTTGAGTAAAAGGATCTAAGCTGCTTTTTCCTCAATCTTTAGCCCAACTCTTTGCCATGCCGCGATGTAACTCCTACCGATAAAAAGAACCTATGCCATCAGAGAACTGCCGAGGCCAAGAAACATGGCTTTAGCTTAAGTAAAATCTACCCTCACATGAAAGACAAAGAATGTCACCTTCCACATAAGATTTGTCTGTACTTCATTCCGGAGAATCATGAGATAACAATCCCAAAGTCATTATAATCGCATTACCTTAAAACATCACATGATCACTATCTTCCATGCTTGCTCACAACTGTTGTTATAATAGGCAAAACTTTCTCCATACAGTAGTGCCACTCTAAGCAAGACAGAGTAATCAAGGGATGCCAAAAGGCTTGTGCATAAAATCCCTAACTAGTGCCTACTCATCCAATATCCCCAAACTAATTCTAACTCCTAACTCTTAAAAATTAATGTTTTCTTTATGTTGAATCTCTTTTTAACTCACTAATCAGCAAGTATGTTAAATTAATAATTATTTTCTGTGTTTTGATTCTCTATAACCTAAATTAATCTCACTGCAAAATCTTTCACCCAACTCGTGCTTGTTATTATAATTTAGTGTGGTTAGAATTTATTATTAGTGATATTTTTCACTTAAATTTTATTTGTAAATGTCAATCAAACTCGGTCTTGTGAGCTTCTATATTCCATTGTGGAATAGAAGAGGGGAGGAGGAGAATTAATTAGTTCATGTGGTTTATTTCTAAATAGCTCATAAGATTGGGTTTTTCTTTTAAATGAATATATGCTTTTAAAAATATTTTATTGTAAATTTATACAAATTGTATAAATACTTTTCAATCTGGGTGAATATTGGTGTCCATTAATTTTATTGATTTTTTTACTGATCATCATCGCCAAAAGGCTGGTAACCTGATTCTATTTTGTTATTTCCACTTTTAGATGTGCGAATTTTAGTTTTTTATATGTTAAACAAAATAGTAATATTGATTCAAGAAGGGGGAGAAATGCATGCTTGATTAATTATCATTTTAACTTCTGATATCTTATATGGGTCATTATTTTAATACATCATTACATATTTGTTAAACTACTTAAGGCTTTATGTTAGTATTTAAATCTAATGATTTCATATCCTTATAATAGCATTGCTGACATATGTCAGAAATTATTAATAAGCCACATAGGGCTTTGATCTGCTTCTTTCGTACCTCATTTCGGATAGTCATGATCTTCATTTTATCATCTGCTACCAAACTATATTTATATACTGCTCATATCTGTCCGTACCTCATTCCGGATGATTATGTAGCCTTCCATCATCTTAGTATTTTTTGTTCAAAACAGGGGTATAAGTCTACTCCCTGGAACAAGCAGGTTAGTGTAGTTAAAGCTCTGCATGGATTTACCATAATCCAGACCAATAGCAACTTCCTACCTACTTTTCCATTTAGATATTACTCAACCTGAAGCTGGCATACCATATTAAAATAGAATATTTTCTCTGCCGAAGTTGCCACTCTCTCTCTCTTACTGGCAGTGATGCTAGCACCACAATTTCTTATAGTTCATTTTCTAGCCTGTTTGTCAAAATAAATTGTAATGATGTGTGATAATGAAATGTTTTTCTCTTTAAATATTTTCGTTAGAGTTTTAGATCCAACCGCTCAGAAGCTATTCTCCCCTTTTATTGAAATAAGCCATTCCCATATTCATAGTTTCGTAATATTTGATCGTTAAATGTTGAAAATGTATAATAAATAAATGTTTTAGTATGCTTACAGATTATAATGTATCCTTATTTAATTGTTGTAAATATATGCTATGAATGAAAATAAAGCTATGTATCAAATGCCAAGGGCATTCTATTAAAGTCGTATAAACAGCAAAACTCTATTATCATATATTTATATGTGTTTTTTAAATGTATAAAACATTCAACAACCACCTAGATAAATCTGTTTTTGTAACATTAAATAAAATCCAATTTCCAAATACACATTGTGTATTGTAATGCCACACTAGATTGATATCTGTCAAAATAAAAATAATTGACTCAAGATTGTCAAATATTTGTAATTAAAATAAAGTTTAAACTGCATGAAGTTGGTCAAATATAAAATCATCTTGAATTTTGTTAAAATAAATATTCATATTTTCAGGACCGGCGCTGGGTACTAGGCGCCCGCATGCAAATTTGATTTTGGCGCCCCTGTCAATATGTATGTTTACTAAGGTGACCCGACCGTGTCCCGTGGCGTTTTAAAAAAGTCATGATTTTTAGAAAGAATGCACGATGTAATGCTATTTTTGATATCAAAAATAGCATAAAATTGATTGTTAAATTATATATTATTTCATACAAACGGTTTGTATGAAATAATATATAATTTAACACGGCAAATTTAGATGTTAGAAAAATTTGCAGAAATTTTAAAAAGAATGTGTTTGTTAAAAATAGACAGAGTGATTCAAATATATATATATATAATAAATTAAAAAAAAATAATGTTTGAGATTAAAAATATTTAAATGTTTAAAATAATTTTCGAAAAACATTTACATATTTTAATCTCAAATACTTTTTTTTAAAATTTCATATTTATTATTTGCGTCACTGTCTGTTTTTAACAAACCCATTATTTTTAAAATTTTTGCTAATTTTTTCTAACCTCTAAATTTATGCAAATATTAGCAAATTTAATAATAAATTTACAATTTATAAATGAAATAATTTTAAAAAAAGATAATATTACAAACATACATATTTAATTTATTATTATTAATGTACGCTATATCTATATAAACGCTCCAAATAAACCAAATTTTTAATCAGCCCCCCCGGTCAATGATGTCCCATTTTACCAATGTTAAAATCTGGTCACTTTAATGTATACCACCTACATGTTATAAATATTAGTGTACAAAATCTTTCTAAGGGAAACAAACAAGGCAATGTAAATAAATAATTTTTAATATTAAAAAAAAAGAAAATACAGTTAAAAAAAAGTAAATGCATTACAAAACATGTTATAATTATAATAATTTTATACTCCTTGACTTCATATTAATAAACCTTGATATGATTGTATTTATTTCCAGTTCTGCACAAATATCATTTTCAATAGCAATTAATACCAAATTAACAAGCCGTTTTTGTGACATAATTGTTCTCAAGTAAGTTTTAATTAATTTTAACTTAGAAAAAAAACGTTCACTGCTTGCAACACTAACAGGTAATGTTAATAATATTCTTAAAGCTATTGATAAGTTTGGCATAGATAAATTATTAGAAACTATAAAATTAAGTGTTTCGAAAGGGTTTTGAGAATTTAAAAAATCCTTTTGAAAAATATCTCGAAAAGCACATAATTCGTCATCGAATAAATCTGTAGCATTAATATCTTTACTGTTATCAAATTTCAAAATATTTTCTAAATCTTTGCATTTTGCTTGTAACTCGCTCTTATTAATTTCTGATATTTTATATAGAAAATTGAAATTATTATAACATGCTTCGAGGAGTTCAAAGCGTTCTGTTAAAGAATTAATCGCTACATCTAAAAGTGTAAAAAACATGTTTATTTTAAATTTTTCTTCAGGTATTTGAGGTGTTTCGTCCTGATGCTCGTAATCAAATTGACGAGTTTTTTTCCGTTGTCAAACTTCTTTGGCAGTTTTAAATTCTTTCTCTCCATCAACCTCTTCACTAAGTTCATCTGCAATTTTGAGAATGTTTTTGAAATTTGAATCTGATCGATATTCTCATAAAAATTTATTTAGATTTGCGATCGATTCTAAAGCAAGTGAAGCATTCATATTTACATTTTGGAGCATTTTACTGACAGGATTTATTCTATTTAATATATCATGCCAAATTATTAAAGAACAAATAAATTTGAAATCCTTAAGGTTAGTGCAGAGTGATTGAGCTTCATGTTGAATTTCTCTATTAAAAGATTCGTTGTTCATTATTTCATAGAGTGCATCATAAATTTCACCCAACTGATACCGTAGAGGCCGGATTGCATCAATTCTGCTTTCCCATCGTGTTTCTGATGGTTGTTTTAGAGTTAAAGTTTTAATAAATTTTAAAAGGATTGACCACCGTTTATAAGATGATGAAAAAAAATTGTATATTTTTTGAACAATTGCAAAAAAACCAATTGTATCTACATTGACTTTGGCGGCATCATTTATGATTAAGTTTAAAAAATGAGCAGCACATGGTACGTAAAATGCATGAGGGTTTTTGGTTAAAATCAAATTTTGAAGTCCAGCCTTTTTGCCTTTCATGTTGGCCCCATTATCATACCCTTGACCACGCATGTCTTCAATGGGAATCTTCCATTTTTCCAGTTGTTCAATTATTGTTGTACATAAACCTCATTTAGTGGAATCTGTTATATCTATGAAACCTAAAAAGTTTTCTCTAATTTTAACCGTTCCATTATTACAAAAAACGAAGCGAATAATTATGGTCATTTGTTCAGTTTTACTTGCATCTGGTGTACAATCTAAAATAATAGAATAATATTTGGATTTCTTTATCGATAATAAAATTGTTTCCCTAATTGCTGTACTTAAAATTTCCAATAATTCATTTTGGCTATCTTTGCTCAAATAATGTACTCTATTGTTTTGATCTAGGGCCCTCTCAACATGATTTTCCATAACAGGATCAAACTTCGCAAATAATTCAATTAATTTTAAAAAATTTCCGTTATTTTTTTCGTATAATTTATCAGATGATCCGCAAAATGCTAAATTTTGACTACCAAGGAATTTGATAATTTCAATCAGCCGTTCCAAAACACTCCTCCAATGTGTCTTTTCCATTTCATATAAATTTTGAGATTAACAATCAATAGTAATTTTGTTTTTTAATCTTTTCTCAAGTTCATTCCAATTCAATAAACTTTTCATGTGAGCCATACTAGTTTCATGTCTGTGTAAAGTTGTACTTAAATTTCTCCAATTATTGTATCCTTCTATGAGGCTAGATTCAGTAGATCCAAAAACTTTGCAACAAAAGCAAAACACAGAGTTCAAAATTTCGGAATAAATAAGCCATTTTCGAAAAACTACTTCTCCGTTTTCCATTTTTCTATTATAATATACATCAGAAAATTTACGGCCATGTACATCGTTTGGATATATAATATCTTTCTTTTGAACAGGCCCCATTTCTACTAAAATAACACGTAGTTTGTCATCGATTTTATTCCATTCAGCTGGATCTTCTAAATTTGTACACATTTGATATGATATTGGCACAATGACTTTGTTGTCACTTAACTGTTTCTTACTAAAATCTTGTTCAATATTTTCAACAGTTCCCTGTGATCTAGATGATGTGCACGGTTCTGGTTCTTGTTGAGTATAAGCTATTTCAGAAGCAGTTGATATTTTAAGATATTTATTAAGTGATCCACTTTGTTTTTTAATGTTTGCTATTTTTTCAGCTTGGCGTTTACGATTTTGTGCACCGGATAGTTTTTTCTTAGCTTTTGATTCCATATTACTTTTACTCATGAATGCCACTTTAAAATAATTTTCAAATGTAATAAATAAAGAAATACGGACTCTAATTTATATATTTACATCATGTATCTTAATACTTAAGATTATATATCGCTAATTTAGATGTCCAACACAAATTACTTCTTGCGCCAAAATACAAAACTCTATACGCGGAGGGGAAGAAGTTGTTTAACTTGTTTACCTAAAAAAGGCAGCTAATAAATTGGAAATATTCAGCCATTGACATTAAAAATGGTCAGGTTTTAAAATAACTCAAGTGTCCAGTTTTTTACACTTGATTGAACATTTTAGTTTTACCATTGGCAAGATTTTCTTTTGTTATGATATATTTTTCTAATTAACACAGGTGGCCTGCCAGGCCTGATTTGCGATTTCAATAGAAAATTTCCTGGGATTATAATTATTGTTTACAAGTTCTTACTAAGATTTTAAAATTTGCGATAAACATCATAAGCAAACGTATGTAATTAATTTGCAAACCTAATTAGTATGCAGAAACAATAGACTTTTGACAACGAATAAATATATAAAATAAAAAGCAAACTGAAAATTATATTAAGTTTACTGGAATTATACCTATAATATATATTACATACACGTTCGAATATTTATAACAAATTATTATTTAAATAAAAAATTAGAAAATGTTTTATTTTGCGATATTATAATCGTTTCTTACGATTTCAAAATTATGTACATGATCTAATATATATATATATACGCATATACATACATAAGTTCTAATTTATAATACTTTTAGTGTGTGTTTATTTATATATTTGCTAGCAGAAAGTTACTTATAGTTTACTATAAGCAGTACTATATATATATAAACATTACAATATGAAATTTGTAATATAATAAGCTTTATGTTTAGTTTATTGTTCATGATAAATAATAGATTTGATTGTTTTATATTTTTAATATTAAGCAGAGCTTGTATGCAGGCCTGCTTGTGTGTGTCATTTAATAAGATATAATATGACTTCATATGATTTTCAATAATCTACTCTCAATAATTTTTGTAAATAAACATTTGAGAATAATATTCTTCAAATGTGAGTATTTTTGTTAGTAGAGTTTTAATTTCTCAGGGATGGCGCCTTCTTTTTCAGTTGCTAATCTCTCAGTGATGGCGCCTCCTTCTGCCAGCGCCCGCATGCCTAGCATGCGTTGCATGCCCGCTTCCGCCGGCCCTGAATATTACGGTCTCCTCCCTTCCCATCATAAATTACACTCTAGGTGTTTGCCTGTTTGCCTACCCCATTAGTAAAAGACAAATTCTAAGTACTTTTTATTATACTACATTTTTCCAGTCAACCACTAATTTGTCAATAAATAGCTTTTCATAGAGGACCAGTGAAAAAAATACAGTTCTCACCCAGCCTTTCAATTGCTGAGCAGTAATTATTTGAGTGATTTGCTGTTTTGTTTCATCTTTTAATTAAAAATAGTGAGATATTCATTAATTAGACATAAATAATCAAGTCTTTCTTATTCAGAAGGTCCCATGGTACTTAAATATCATATGATCTCAATTACATAGACTATTTGATTGTTTTATATTTATTTAATGGTTGTCTACTACATATTCTTATCTAATGGTTAAAACAAAGATGAAAAAGCTCTCCTCCTCATCACTTAATAATTGAAAGATAGATGAGTACTGTCTTTATTATTTCTCTATAAAAATCTGTTGAAAATGTTTTTGTTTTCCAATGGCTAATTAAAAACAATATTTTACCTTTCACCTATATAAACTGAATTTAAATTAATTAATTGAAATATAGTTTATAGAATAACTGTTTAATTTTTTATTAGATTGCTTTTCGGTTACTTCGCTTATAGGCTTTGAAAGGCTATAAAACTATTAATACACAAAATAAGATTAATCTAATTAAATATTAGATTACAGCTATTTTATGGAGTCTATTTATTTTTATTAGCATCTAAACATGTAATAAATTAATTGGCATATTAAATATTTCACATATATATTTTAAACATTCAACAACAACAACAACAACAATAATAATAATAATAATAATAATAATAATAATAATAATAATAATAATAATAATAATAATAATAATTTATTATTATTATTATTATTATTATTATTAATTGGGAGATCATAAGAGGTTTGAACATCAAAAATGATAGAACAGAGCTATGTCCCCAAAAGCTTTAGCTCCAGAGTCTGTTTCTTTGTCAGCACCCTAAATTATTCAGGGCAAAAATAATCAAATAGTTAACTGCTTGAAGTTCATAAGAAATTTTAGCACTGAAAATAAGATAGCAAAGTAATGATGCAAGGCATTGAACTTCAAAGACTGCCTCTACTACAGCACTAAATCATCAGGAAAATAACAATCATTCCTCAGGAGTTAATAAGAAATTTAAGCACTGGAAATAATACAGCAGGGCCATAATTTGAGGACTTTGAACTCCAGAGTAATGATCCGAGAACTTTGAACCCCAGAATTGTTATTTTGTCGCTATACTAAACCATTTATATGTATATTGTTTAAATTTTAAGTTATATGATATTTTATGCTTTTACAATAATTTTTTAATTGATTTTGATCAGAATGATAAGAGAACTGTGAATATGTTGGGATGTGTGTATGTAATAATATATTATGAGACAAATTGTGCGTTTTTTAAAAATTAAAATTCTAAAAAAAAATGTTGATTATTGTTTACTGTTTTCACAGTAAATAAGATATACAGAAAATATGACAAAAATTAAGAAAATCATTAAGAGCTATCAAATGATGAAAATATCAACAATATATCTTACCTATGAGTAGTTTTTTTAGTCATTGGTATGCCTTCTTAGCCCAATGCTGATTGACTCATGCTGCGTATAGAAAGCGAACGCAAATATGAAGATATGTGAAGTTCTTTATTTATTCAGTATCCAACACAGATGCTAAAACACTTTTAAGAAAAAAGCTTTCTGATAACAGTCATATTCACTGAGATATCTTATTAGTTGTTGCCTGGCAATAATTTTGACTCAATATTATCAATAAATCCTTTTAATATATTTTTTTAAAAAAAGAGTCATAAATAAGACAATTAACTTTTTTTAAAAATTAATATCAGTATTACTTACATTACTTTTTAAAATTTCTTTACAATAGTATGGTATTTGTAAAAATTATTCCTGTTAGGTCTGCTCATACTAATGCAAAAGGCAACTCAATCATAGAATTAATGTTAGAAAAAGACCAATTTTTTTCTGTTATACGGAAATTTTGCTTATCTTCCACTTATTAACATAATAATTAATAAAATATGATATCAGTTTAAGTTTTAATAAAACACCTGTTAAAAAAATTGACTTCCAAAGATTATTAAGAGAGTCTAAATTTTTTTAAAAGACTTTAGAATATGGAAGAAAGATCTGAATTAATTAGAGAAAATCTTCATTAAAAATTCCCCAATCAATGATCTTTGAAAATGAAGAGAAAGACAAAAATAAAATTAAATTTAAAAAAAAACAAAAACACATTCTTATAATTTTTTTTAAAAAATAAAATATTTGAAAAATTTATTGATACTCACAGAAACATGAGTTACTTTATACATGTATATTAAAAAAAAAAAAAACTATTTTATTCGATTGGTAAAATGTACTTTGGAAGGAATAATTTCCATTAAAATTCATTTTGCATAGCTGAGAACTAGAGGGACCAATGTTTCTTTCAGGGATTTGGTAAGAATAATCAAAGTAATTATAAATCATGCATACAGTTTTTTATCAAATACTCAAAATCAGTCGTATATATTAATTTGAATAATAGTGAATATCAGATATATATAATTTGATGAGAGGTAATTACTTCTGTTTCAATTGCAGATAAAAAGTTGTTGTTTATTATTACATTTAATACATTGTACAGGCTTAAACCTGCATTTATATATATGTAATATATGCGGGATTCGAACTCAGACTTTCACACGACCCACTACTCATATTGGTGATTATTTATTTTTTCAACATGTGTGTGATCGGGTGGGTCAGCAATATGAGATGACACTGAGAGTAGTGGGTCGTGTGAAAGTCTGAGTTCGAATCCTGCATATATTACATTTATTAGAACTAATATTTCTTCTAATATTCAGAGGTTGTTAAATTCTTCTTTCTCTGCATTTTATTAATGATGATTTCAGATAGTCTATATATAAATTAAAATTTACTCTATAATTTCAAAACTATGTTAAAAACTTAGCTTGTATAACAACCGAGCTTAAAAAGAGATTGGTCCCATTGTTTCTTTCATTGCTTTGATTTTACATAACTCAATGGAAGTTTTGTTACTTCCGTTTCAATTATATATATATAAACACAAAATTTGCATAATCCTTATATTAATAAAAGATCAAAAATAGAGGGGTTTCATCTGTTTTATAAGCTTTTGATGCTTATAAACTAATCGTTGTCAATTTTAGTGAAAATTTAATGAAATTAATACAATGCCCAGATAAAAATATGTCATTAATAATTATTAAATTTATAACCAATTATTCAAGTTCATTTTTAATAATCTGGTTTAGTAATCAGAAGTTAATAAATGCTTAATGAATGTATAATTAAAAAGAGTAAACTGCTCTCTCTCTCTTTTGGCTCAGACTATGAATAATTAGTGTTTTGTATATTACATAAGAGTTGATAATTAAAGGCTTAGAGAATAGGTGGATCCATTCTATTTTTGACTTTTTTTTAATATACAAAATATTATTTGTTTGTCGTTTGAGGAAGAATGTTTACACCATTTAATTTTATATATAACCATGCAATAAATCTAATAATATATTGGGACTTTAAAGAAAAACTACTGAAATTAAATTTTGAAGATATAATAGAACTAAAACAATCTCCATACAGTCTTCCATATTTCTGAAATATAAAACAGTGAAAGGGCATACCTTTAGACCTCAGAAATGAAAATAATTTACATGGAAAGAAACTATAATATTCAAAAAGGATTAAAGAGACATGGTATGTTGCACATTAAAAATGTACTGAATTAGGATTAGAACAGGACTGAACTTACTATATATTGGAATTTATTTGATTATATATAAAAATGAACTCACAATTAATAATCGTGATGTATAATGACTATATTGAAAGTGAACTTGGCAAGGAATTTAAGCTCTTAGATAAATGTCTTCAAAGTTTTAAAAATATGTTTTTATTTATTTTTATATTTATTTTAAGTTTAGGTAGATCTATATCAAAAGATTTACTTTTAAAATGTAGTGGTTTATAGATGTATAGATATATTTCAATTGTATTTTGTATAAAAGATATATTTAAATAATATTTAAATAGTAACACTGTACTAAATTTTAAATTTAGGTTTCTGAACAAAATTTCTAATCATTTCTAAGTGTTAGAAGTTAATTAAGATTTGATATATTGCAAAAAAATTAAGTTTGGAAAACTGATATTTTATTATGTATTAAATAATAAGATGCATTGTTAACAGAAGTCGACTTTGAATAAACTCTCTCTCTTTCAATAATTAAACATTTTTTTAAAAGGAATAAATTATATAGTCCCTAACTACAATCAAAATATGGAAGTTTCAGTTGATTATTTGTGTTTATTTACAAAGCAGTATATAGAAATAGTTAATATTTATTCTCATACAGCAATAAATGATGATTTGTTGTTGGAAGAATATAATCAGCTGTTGTCAACTATATTTTGCATAGATTTTGCCTTATATAAATACTCTGCTCATATTGATGCTCCTAACATGTAGATTCAATCCATAAATATACGTCTATTGTTCCTGTATAGATTCTGTCCATATATCTAATATTACTCCACAAAAATTCTTTCCATATACAATTTTCTAACATCACTCTAATGAAGATTCTATTCTTACTGATATTTCTACCCAGATGCTTCAGATTCTATGGATATAAATGCTGAGAACACAACTCATTGTAGATTCTGCTCATATAATTGCTAATGTTCTGAATAGAATCTGCCCATGTGATGCTGTTATCATTGGTTTATATAGATTTTGCCTGTATAGATATTGCTAATATAATTTCCTGTAAATTGTGCCCATGTAGTTGTTGATAACACTACTCTATGTTGGTTCTGCCTATATAGATACTTATAATAAATCATGAAGAAAAAATATGCAGAAAAAAAACAAAAATATAATAAAAGTTTAATAAAGTGCAAGATTATTAAAGGATAAAAGTGATAAAACTCAATATATATTTTTAATATAAAATGTATTATCCATAGTGGGAAAAAAAATTACACTTAGTTATGTAATATCAGGTTTGTCACACCCATAGTTTATAGTTATGAACTTTCAAGAAAATACTTTAATTATATTGTAACCTTTATAGTTTTGGTTAAATATGAGTTATTTATGACTTAAGCCTTTATGTTTCATAACAGCTTCCCATCACAAAATATTTAGCCTAAGCACAGTTAGTATCATGATAGATTATTATTAATGCATTTTAGTAAATAATAAGTTTAATTATTTTATAATAAGGCTCTAGAAGCAATGTTCTTAGCTGTAGTATAATATGATAAGAATTGTGAACTACCACCCATACTAAGGCTTATGGTTGGCTTAATCACATTATCTTCTTATTTGAGTCTGTCATTGAACTGAAAACTTAAAACATATATAAAGATAAAGAGAAATTGTTTAATAATTAAATGAATAGATCGATAATTGAATGCAAATGAAATGTGAAGAAATATCAGTTCCAATCTTAACGTTCAACACCCTTTTATAAGGCTAATATACTGTATAAAAAAATAGAACATTGTTCTGCATTTTATATGCATTTTTGAAATAACTTCTTTAATCAATTGTTTTGAAGCACTTCTTACAATCCTATAATGAAGAACAGCTCTCTGACATATGTATAATATAATGATGACTGATATGATATTAAGAGTATGAATAATTAAGACTGCAATAATAACTGACTTGATATAAAAGTGTAAATATATGGTACTGCAATGATAATCTACCCGGTATCAAAATATGAATATTTAACAGTATGGATGCTTGCAATGAACTAGACTTTTTTTAACACAGCTATACATTAGTGAAGGTAAAATCTAAGATTCAGTTTATTAAAACATAATAATTTAAAATAAATGTTAAATGGCATACAGCATCTTAAAAATATCTTTTAATCATGATAAGCATGCTTTCAATACCTTAAGTATCATGATCTGCAATCGGACAATGGATTTGATCTCACCAAAGCAGATATTGTGTGCACTAAAAGAGGTGATAGAAAAAGAAAAATTAAGGGGGAATGGACAATAGTCAAGATATAAATATGCTATAAATAAAAAAAAGCCAGCATCCCTCTATCTAAAAAGTGGCTTCTCTGAAATCATTTACATAAATTTGTATAAAAAACAAGAAATGTAATCTTATGTAAATTTTACAAATAGGAAGAAAATACTTATAATAACAAAATGCAGCAAGAATAAAAAGCAAAAAGCTCTGACTATGATACTTAAGGTATTGAAAGCATGCTCAGCATGAATAGAAGATATTTTTAAAGTGCTGTATGATTCTTCTGGTTTAAATGTTTTAACATTTCTTTAAAATTACAATTATACAGAAAAGCTAAAAAACATAAGAAACCCAACACCAAAATGGGTAATAAAGTGGTTAATAAACTTTTAATTAGATATAAGTGAATGTAAAAAGGTTTTAACACCAGCCTTCATGTGTACCATTTATTTAAAATGTTTTAATAATCTATTTATAATAATGCAATGATTTTAGTATAATTTTTTCTCCATCTCTATATCAGCAACTATAAGCTTCACTAAGTAATAAAAGATGATAATGCTTAATAAATTCATTTTCTATACTGCCCTGTCCAGTATCCCTAGACTAGTTCCAAGCTTATGACTTTCATCAGTGAATATCTATCATCAGGTATCTTTGTAATTTACTAAAGATTACAGTAAGTGATATAGATATGGTGAAAAGGAAGCTGCTAAAATAACAAAATGTAAGCTAAAATCATATGGTAGAGATATATGACTTTTTATTGGTTTAATAGAATGGTTTATTGATTAGAAGTTCTTAAAAAAGTTGCATACTGGAAGTGACAGAGCTGGAACTATAAACAACTAATTTTGAATTCTACAATCTGCCACTTTACCACTGCACATAAAGGGCATTTGAATGTATAAATATGAGAAGGGACCAAAAAATAACTGGAATTGCTTTCTGATAAGTGTTACTGTTGCCATACATGCTTCTGCTATTATATACTTCTTGTAGGGATCCTTTTTCATCAATCTGCCAAATTACATTACCATATAAAATCATAGTGGTACATAGCACTTTTTTGTGTGTAAAATGTGTTTTACATATTTGGCA
The DNA here is from genome assembly GCA_028023455.1 of Epiperipatus broadwayi. Lineage (NCBI taxonomy): Eukaryota > Metazoa > Onychophora > Udeonychophora > Euonychophora > Peripatidae > Epiperipatus > Epiperipatus broadwayi. The sequence continues at coordinate 80,810 of JAQFVV010013430.1, read as the reverse complement.
ATGGTGAAAAAGTAGGAATAATGTGAAATTCTATTTTTTTTTAGGGAAAAGGACAGGGAAAACAATTGTAATGATTGAAACAGATTACAAGAAAACTGTTCTGGGAAAAATGCAAGTTTACAAATGATTTAATGACATTGTCAAATCCATTATGTCCCCAAAAAGCATGGCAAGTAAAGTCCAATGTCAGGTTACTGCTGATATTTTTTTATTAATACAAATGACATTTCCCCCTCAAAATTAGTTAGTTCTTAATGGTCAGACATTTTATCTACATGTTTTGAAATGTTTGCATGATGAGGTGCTTTGTGGTAAGGTAAGACATGCAATCTTTCCCATGACAATTCCTCACCAATCTTAGGTGTGAAACAATTTTTAATTAAATCCAAGATGATCCAGCTTATCTATCATCCATATTTGATTGATCTTTAACTTTGTGACTTCTTATTTTCTCAAATGAAAAAGTGCCTCAACTTTTTTTTTGTTGACTTAGAAATGGTAAAAAAAAAAAAAACACGAAGCAGCCATTAAAAAGCTTCATTTTGTAAGTGCTTCCAGAATAATTTGGAAAATGAAAAATACATTTAGACTAGTGTATTATATTAAATGGACAGTACTTTGAAGCAGATTACATTTTATAACACTTAATAAATAATATATAATTTTTTTTTATAAAATTCCAGTTATTTTTGGGTTACCCTCGTAGTTTGTTGAAAAGTCATGTGATGTTTAATTGCCAGAAATAGTGATAGGGTGACAAATTCGAGAGTAAGATTGCTAGATTGAAATTCTTGATGTTCTAATAACATACAATCTTGCCAAACTACGAAACATTTGATTATTCTTTTAATAATTACATAGTTGGAAGCTTGGCATTGGTTAGCAAAGTATTGCACGAAATTTTTAGCGCGGGGGGGGGGGGAGGTGTAGTAAATCCAGCTCGTCTTCCAGTTTCAGATAGCAATTTAAATAAAAAATTAAGGACTCAGTTATTATATATATATATGTTGATAGAAGAATTTTGATTGTTTCTCATGAAATAAACACGATTGCAATAATATAAAATCTTTATTTTTATAAATTACATATAGACATTTATTTATAAGCTATATATATACATATTTTTATATGTACAAATAATTTTATTCATTTTTTTTTTCAGTGGTTAAACAATTTTACGAAGTCCAAGTCAACGACGAATTTGTTATCAACGGAAACACTGCCGTTTTTAAATGTTTAATAAAACCAGCTTTTGTGAAAGAACACGTTAAAGTAATATTATGGGTAAAAGATGGCACTGAAAGTATTGTAGATTTGGGTAAATATTAATTTTTTTTATAAATACGTATACCTTTTGCTAATTAGTATTATTTTTATAAAAACATTTATTATTTATTACGGGGAAGCATTAAAAAAAGAAAAAAATGCTGTTTTCATATCTTATTGCCATTTTATGAACGGTGCATACTATGTCAATTATCGATGTTCATATTGTTTATACATATCACAGCTTTCTTTAACCAATCAAAAAGTTGATGTTTTTTTAATTGCATTCCTAAACAAATGTAAATCTAGAAAATCATTAGTCAACATCCATCTAAAAAATTTGAACATTTCTCACTCACTAAACATGTACTTTAAATAAAATCATAAAGTCTGATAAACATTTTAAAACTATTAGCCCAAATTTTATTTTTTGTGTTCAAAAAACCTATCACTTCATTTTAAAACTGGATGTTAGCTTACACTCTTATAGATTTACATACGCTTAGAGGTGCATTAAGAATTCACTTTTCTGATTGGTTACTTTAGTACCGAAGATATTTCTTGTTATGAAAAGTGTATTTAAGTTTACATAATTCTGAAAAATATTTTTCATTGTTTTAATATAGGAAGTAAACATAGCGTCTTGCCATCGGGAGAACTGTATATCCGAAATGTTACCCTAGCAGATCATTATCGGCGATTTCGTTGTAAAACAGAACATATGTTAATAAAGGATGATCGAGTTAGCACAACTATTGGTACTCTGATCGTTTTAGGTAAGTATTTGAAAATTTTAAATAAAAGTTGTATGTATCTTAGCAGCTACTTAATGCATTTGCATTAAAAAAAAATTCTTCCGAATAAAGTAGAGACCTGAATGCTATTAAAGTCCCAGTTTTAATGGAAATAGTATCAGCGAATTTTGGATTAGATATTTTACAAAGCATTGAATCTCTATTAAAGTTTATTAATTAGAAAGAAATAATAAGTAGATTTATCAGTAGATTATAAAATGTTGGGTCATAAAAAAGTAATTTAAATGTTGTTATATCTGAGAATAATACTCTATACTTGAGAAATCTAGACTTAAAAAAAAGGCAAAAATAAATTTCAGATTTTTGTTTTTATATTGTAGAAAAGGTTAAAGGATTGTACAACTGAAATAATATTTTTTAAAAAGTTTTATTTATTTTACAACAAGTTAAGATTCTTGATTGCAGTGAGGGAAGATATGCTTTGAAATTAAAAAAGGAGTTTGAGATTGAACAAGAAGTAAAGATCTAAATAATGTGAAGAAAAGAGAGGATGAGGATATTGTCCTAATAAAAATGAATAGGAAAGAATATTAAAATACATCATAAGGATTCATCATTTCTGGGATTAGTGACATTAATTGCTATAAAACAATAATTAAAAAGTAAATATTTTCGAATGATGTTTTTGAAGATTAAAAGATAATAATTTTTATAGAAAAATGAAGTATATAAATGTACAGAAGTAGAGACTGTATATATGAATTATAAAGTTAGCATATTACCAATCAAAACAACTTGCAGTTATTGTTATTTTAAAGAAAATATTTTGAACACATTTATTATTAACTTTAGATTTTGTCCTATCAATATGGGCTTCTGTTCATGGTATGGTGAAATTTTTTCAGAATGATTTGTCATTTATTTAGTTTTTTAAGACTCATCAATAGCTATTTATTGATATGATTATCTTTCAGTCTTCTCTAGTGTTATTTACTTTTTAATAAAATAGATTGTATAAATCAATTTTAATCTGGTCATTAGTATTTCAGGTGGTCTAATATGATTGAGTATCCAATCGTTCATTATTTTTGATGACCATGATATAGTCTAAAAAGGCTTTATATTTCACCATTTTTATATGTTCATTATTTTCAATGTTTCCTATTCCTAATTTTCAAGTTTTTGGGGCCTTTTCAGTTTTTGCACTAGTGGGTAGTTTTGCTATGGTGAAGTTAAGATGAGAAAGACATTGATAAACAAACAACAACTTGAAAATAAAATATCCTACCTTGAACAATTCTGATATTTGTTTCAAAAAATACTTCCACCATTTAAAGCTTTTTACCTAATCTTTCAATTGCAATCTTTCTCGGTGTTAGTTGCTATATTTTATGATTGTTGGTATTTTTTGTAGATGAAAGATCCAAGAAGACAAAAAAAAAAAAACGCAGTCAGTCTTCTTCATCAGCATCACTATTTTTTCTTATGTCATCATTATCAGTGTTTTTCTTACGTCATCATAATTACTGTTTTTTTTGCTTAAGTCATCATAATCACTGTTATTTCTTAGCCATAGTTTTAATATTCGATATAGTTAGTGGCAATACAACTTTTTTACTTTGCTCTTTAAATAAAAATAGATCTAGTCTGCTTTTGGCAGCCATCTTTGCAACTGGTCTTATTAAAAGCGTCCCTTTGCGATTCAGTTTCAAGAAGACAGGGACGATTGTCCCCTTACCTTTACGTCTTTTATTCAAGGTAAGTCGGTTTTAAACATTATTTATTATAGAAAGTGATAATATAATCGATAATTCTCAAATTAATGTTAACCCCGATCTCAGCATTCAACCTAGCAAAGCAGCCATCGGTCGTAAATATTATAGCCTTAGATCTAATCTAAATGCAACTAAACTAACTTCTACTACAAATAAAAACCCACAAACCAATAAATCAAATGAAAACACCATCGCAAATATCAACAAAAGTTTAGAAAATATTCTACTTACCCCTAATATAAACAATAGCATAAATATCTCATCAAGCGAAACTATTGAAATCCTTAACAATACAAGCAAAAACCAATCATCTCCTCTCCGAAGATTTTACGCTCCCGCAGAAGACTCTAATGAGCAATTTTCTTTGCCCTATAATACCCCGAAAACCATATCTGAAAATAATAGACAAAATTTCCAACAAGATGATATCGGCGAATTTTTTAAAGTTAAAACTTTTCCACCAGAGGTCGACAAAACCAGCGCGGTCACATTACAGTTTGTCAACAGTAAATTTAAAAATCAAAAAGAAGAAATAAATTTTAAAACTAATAAACCTCATTCCAAAACAAACAAAGATTATAGCACAGAACAATCCATTGCTACATCAGCCAACTTGCAATCTAACCAATTTCCTCATTTCCAATATTGAAAAATTCCACTACGTACGCAAATATCGTAAGGTCTAAAAATTCTGAGAGAATCTCCGAAAATATTAAGGCCGATAATTTCAATGAACTATATTTGAATATCTCAGAATTAGACACAGAACAAGAATCAAACACTCTAGAAAATGTCTCATTTAATATAAACGATCTTAATGATGACATGTTCCTAAAAATAAATAACGAATTTAACAAAACGATTCCCAACACTCTGTATAAATCGTTTACAAACTACTACAGCGATAAGTCGTTAATCTTAGCCATAACAAATCAACAATGTGCGTTATATAAGTTCCCTCTAGAACAATTATACAGTCTAATCAATCAAAATCAATTAGGCAGAGGCATTCACATGATCCTTAATCATCCTAATGACCACTATGTTATCGTTGAGTTTAAAACGTGGGCGGACCGTATGAACTTTAAAAATAACTACCGATCTTTGGGAAATTATATACTTTGCTCCATAGATATGAACCGTCCAGTTACACTATCTGGCAGAATTCAAAACTGCCTTGCCCATTTGAAAGAACAAGAACTACAAGACATCCTTATTAATTATGGTTCAATTAGTAAATTTAAACACTTACTAAACCCTCATTTCGAAGATCAAATTCTGTCCAATACAGTTGTCTTCACACTTACTTTAAAGAAAAACATTATACCCACTGACATACCCACCATTATTACTGCAAGAGGCTCTCCTATGGTTTTGACCTTCAGGGAGTACAGCCACAATGTTTCTTCTGCCTTCAAAGAACACACCTTATTAAAGATTGTGCAGCAAGAATATGCATACACTGTGGTATTAAAAAGAATAAAGTTCACAGATGCCCTGGTAGACCTATTAATACGGCTATCACATCCTTAAATAGACAATCACCACATGGGACTAATTCAAACAGCAACCTCACAAACCCAGACAATCTGACTCAAATAAATCATCCAACAAACCCTCTCACATCCAAACCTATCTTTCAAAATGAAAATCTTCAAGAAAGAACAAACACCAACCTCTACACTAATAGTAGTGAATCAGAGAACCAAGCAATAACATATACTGCTACTAAACCAATCTCTCAAACCAATAATACTCAAGATCATTCATTAGATACATATTGTACTAGATCTCGAGAAACAATGCTAGGCCAAACTCTTTCTACAAAAGAAGACAATATGACCAAACCATCTAACGAGAGCAAGGAAAACCCAGGCGATGAAGAAAATACACTTAAAAAATTTCAAAACAATTCAGCTATAACAACTCCCACCCAGCTTAAAACCAATGATGCTTCATCATTCGTGCCAGCTAAGTCTAATAAACCTAAACAAAGTGATCCACAAACTGTCCCCAATTCTTCAATGCCTGCAGTAATCAACCATCCAGATGAAAAGACTTATCAAACACTCAACCCAAAAGTCAGCATAATTAATGTTTCACAACAGTTACAGCAAACCGAAAATGACTCAGATCTAAAATTTAAACCAAATTCTTATAACAATAAAAAAACACTTTCATCAAAAGTACAGGAAAAAGAAAACAACACTACTAAACTTAAAAAAACCCCAGAAACCAACACAACAAATACACAAAATACAAATAAGAAAATTAAAAGAAAATCAATTCGCTCAGATAAATCAAGCTCTGATGATGACAGCTCCCATCGAATACATTATTCACCACCACCCGCTAGCAAACAAATCTCAGATATATCCAGCACAAAGCTTCACAAATCCATAGAAAAAAAGAGGAAAACCATGGATCCTATAACCATCGATACCATTGATCCATCTGACGAATCTCAGACAGATTACACTACTTCATCAGACACCGAAGACTTCATGGATGCGTTTCCTCAACCAACAAATCTATCACCAATCCATCCACAAGTTCAATCACAAGACTCTGATTTCTAAACAACATCAGAACTCATTAACATGGAGATGCCCCACATTGACTTGGTACACTTTGCTGAGGACGGTTTGGATTAATCTATCATGTTCTGCAAAATTGCTGGCGTTAATATTCGCGGCATCAACTCAATTGATAGAGTTCTAGCTATTAAAAACTGGCTCTCGATCTGCTCCCCTCATATACTTCTTATGGGTGAAACTAAATATCACCATAAGACTGATCATAAAATATTATCTCTTCTCTCAGCTCTCGGATTTACTAAATTTTCCATAGGCCATTCTGCTTCAGGTGGAGTCGGTATTCTTCTCAGCAAGTCAACACCACCAAACAGTTTTAGTATTCTATTCCTAGATGCCAATATTATTGTCATAGAAATAGACTATTGGGGTTATCCGATCATCATAGCTTATATATATACAGCCAAAGACACCTCTCAATATCTAAAAATAATCCATATCCTAAATGCCATCAACGCTAACAGAGCCTCTCCTACTATTCTTCTGGGAGACTTTAACACTACATACAATGACTTCAACAAGAGATTTTTGCATCTAATAAATCACAGATTAATGTGTGGAGAGGGTTTCTTCCCTCCTGAAGCCTACTCTTTCTATACTAAAACTAAAAAGTCCCTGATTGATTTGGTTTTCTACACCCCAGACCTCCATTTCAACCTTGATGCAGCCTTGGCCCCTGTTGCTTTCTCTGATCATATGGCTCTAATCTTACAACTTACACCTATTGCAATCCCTACACCCATTGATGGACCTGGTAAAACCATGCGCATGATCACCCAATCAAATATGACCGAAGCGATAGTGTCTGAGGCATACATCCTTTTCCAGAAAATAAACATCCTTTCCCTGCCTGCTGAGGAGGGCTGGTTTTCCTTCATTGGAATACTTCAGTCCATATTAAATCACCACACCAGGAAAATCAAAGGACCTAATGGCCTTCTAAATGACCTAACAGACATTAATATACAACTTCAAGCATCACAGCAAAACTTCACAAATACAGAAAAAATTATCTTCCTTAAAAATCTCTACAAAATCAAGCAAAAGTCCCTTGCAGAATATATATCCATCAGAAGAGCCAAATGTTTCTTAGCACAACAACACTGCTGGACGAGAGACTATCTCAGATGGGCACTGGGATACAATAAAAAACAAATCACTCCCTTATCCATTAATACTAATGGAACCAATCTTATTGGCTTTCCAATGATGCAGCACATCAGCAAACAATTCTGCCAATTAATGCAAAAAGATGGAGCTCCTCCTATAAACAGCTGGTTAGATGCTAGTGACCCTGGTGAACATGGCATCACGGAAATCCAAATCAAAAAGAAGATAACATCTCTCCCTGATGGCGTTCATCCTGGCCTTCATGGCATCCCAAATTTCCTTCTCAAACACCTCAGTCAATTCACTGTGCCAATTATTAAAAAAATGATTGATCACCTAGCCTCCGGCAACAGAAACATAACAGATCTTTACCCAGTAGCACTCGTGCCTTTTATTAAAAAAGCAAAACCACTAAACGACATTAACAGTATCCGGCCAATTTCCATGACCCCATTGCTTATCAAGATAATTGAGTCAGTCATTAAAGATCAATTTGATTCAGTCCAGATAAACATCCTTCTGGATATTCTGTTGGAATGCGACATTCCAGCTGGGATTGTACAGATGATCAGCAATCTGCTCAACAACAGAGAGATTTTTCTCTCTCTTGATGGCAAGATCACACCAGGTTTCAAGCCATACAAGTCGATCCCTCAAGGATCCCCGCTCAGTGCCCTTTTCTTCACAGCATACATAAACCCTCTTCTGATGGATATAGAAAAAAACCTCCCTGGAATTTTCCTTCCCTCTCTCAATAAAAACTTCAATGTATTTGCATATATTGATGACATCATGGTTGTGCTTCCCACCATTAAATACCTTCCTAATCTCATAAACATATTAAACAGAAATACAGTGAAACTTGGCCTACAAATAAATTTTAACAAATCTTCCATCTGGAAGATAATGTCTGGTAAACAAATTAACTCTCCCTTTTCTGCAAAACCCCAAAGATACCTAGGTTTTCCAATCTACAAAACTCCAACTGCAATGGCAAGAGAGATTCAAGATGCAATCCTCCATTCAACTGAAGCCATCACCACTTCACTCTCTAGAGTATACCTTTCATTATATGGAAAGGTTGGCCTCTTCAACATGATCATAATGCCAAAAATGTCATATTATCTTCCATTCTTTAAAATGTCTAAACAGTTTCAAAATAAAATTAACCGATTATGCACCAAACTTCTCTGGAGAGGAAGGACAGTTGCTATTAGCTTGCGAGGTATCCAACGACCACGCAGGTTCAATGGACTGTCATTCCACTCAATACAAGCAATCATTTTACAGAAAACCCACAACACTCTACATAATCTGATCCTCTCCTGTGGATACTCTAACATTATTAAAAAAGTTACACCGACAGATCATCCTCCACCCTCTTCCAGTTCATGGATAGCATCCCTAATACAACAACTACAACTTTATAACCCGATAACATCCTTTAACCTTAACCAAAAAATCACCTTATGGGAAGCATACAATTTAATCAACTATAATCAACAATCCATTAAAACCAGCCTAAAAATAACCAACCAAAGACTCATTACACACTTCAAAAGATGGAGTCTGGAACCCAAATTCCTTGACTTCATCATTAAAATAAATCTTAATGCGCTACCCATGAATTGGTTTCTTTATCACCGAAGAGGTTTTACCAGCATTGACCCTATATGTGGTCTGTGTGCTCGTGAAGATGAAACCATAGACCATATTATACACCGGTGCCCAAGACTTAAAACTCTAAAAGATATAATTATAATCAATTCCAACATAAGACCTGATATGATTTTCTCACTCGAAAATGCCATTCATAATGGGTTTTTTTCAATAATAAGGCTTTCTACCTTTGTCCTTTATTCCATATGGATAGTGAGATGCAAAAGTCTCATGGAATTACCCCTGCCACAAATCATACCATTGTTCTATCAAACGCTCAAAAAAATCAAGAAACGTGACCAGCTCCTTGCCTCCAGTAAAGTCTTTGCTGACACCTGGTCTTTAATTGCTGTTTCCTTTTCCTGATTATCAATTCCCACCTACCCAGCATTATAGAATAATCATTTATAAAAGAAAATATTCATGTTTATATTAAAAATGCTAATACCATTAAACAAGTTCTTTGAATCTCTTCACTATACCTAACCACATAAGAGTATAACATTGTGCTCTCATAACATAATCTAGCCAGATGACATATAGAACATTATATAATCATATTATTGTACAATTTATTCATTTATTTATCCTTTATTAGTATGTAATCACTATTTATTGTTAATAAAATTTTTATTGAAATGAATAAAATAGATCTAAAATTGGAAATAAATAGCTTTGAAAAATAAAAACTGATTAGAAAAAAGAAAAAAAAAAGTTTTAGTATAAGATATTTTTAGTTTCTAAAAGCAATCAGAAACAGAAAAAAATAAAATAAAATTTAAGTAAACATAAAAAACGAAAAGATGTCCGACATGAATTAAAAAAAAAAAACAGCGATAACGGTGATAAAAATGGAAAACAAAAATAATTATAAGTTTATAAAATATAATTTGTATTTGAATGTTTATAATCAAAGTTTGATAATTTTAAGAAGAAAATGACAGTTGGCAGAAAAACATTCAGTAAAGTTATATTCGTTACGATTATGATAAGTATAATATAATATAGTAATAGACTGGTCTGCAATGGTGAATATTGTCTAATAAGGAGAGATTATAGAAAATAATATTATTTATTAATAATAATACTAACATATTAATAGCAAACCTTTCAATGTCAACATTATGTTTTAAATATGATTTTAGTATTATAAAATTAATTAAACTGAAAGTGGATTCCTGCTAAAAAAAATACTATACATTTAATTAGAGAATAAGTTGTTTCCCCGAAAGGAGATGTAATTCAATGTTTTATATTAGCAGAAACCACAATTGTTATCATAAACGAATTAGTTGCTACCCCCCCCTCCCAACTTTCCATTAGTAAAAGCAAAACAACAGTAAAAAAAAAACAATCACATACTTTTAACTGAAGTGTGGTGAATTCTATTATATTCATTCTGCAAATTTTGCATAATTTGTTAAGATTAGGTATGTTAGAGATCACACGCAATTTTGGATATTTTCGTTAAAATCCATATGTATAATCACTTGCTTCAGTTATTTTTCACCACCCAAATAACATTGCTTAATCCTCTAAATATTTTTAAAAGAATAGTTTATATAAAAAAGCTACTGTTTACAGCATTTTACTTATATGCAGATAAAATGTTTATGTATACTGTATATTAAATAAACTACTTTTAAAATAAGTCAGCTGGAATTAAAAATGCTGATTTAATGAATTATAACGTATTGATGAAAATAATAATTTTATTAAAAGTAATATATGATAATCAGAAAACTATTAAAATTGGTGTTTATTAGGCTGAGAAACAAAGACCAGATTGGTTAATAAAAAGGAAAAATAAAGAATAAGGAAACATAGGAGTTCAGAATAGTGTGCGAAACTTCACCACTAGCACCACCGAAAAAGACCCTTTATGTATTTAAAAAGTAAGAAAAAACTGAATTATTTGCTTAAAAAAATTCATAAATTGATTTGATATCATGGTTTTCTATTTATAACAAGTAATACATTTCTGTATAGTTTGCTTCTATGTATATAGCTACCCATACTATTAATGTATTGACTTTTAATTATTTTATTTAGTCTACTTTATTCGTTGCTGACTGGTTCATATTACACATTTGTGATAAAATAATATCTTAAATTGAGATAAATAAATTATTCATATTTATTATATTAATTATTTGCTGTAAAAAAGCAGATATATTTTGTTTTATAGGGCAAGCTATAAAATAAAGTTATAAGAGAAATACAATACATGCATAAAGCGAAGTAACTATCCCTCTGTTGAACTGAGTCTAAACTAATAATCATTAGTTCAATATATGAAAAAAATAGAGTGAAAAAAACATTTCTTTAGCTTTGATTGTATTTGAGCACAGGGTATATCCCTCTATTATTTTAGTTTATTGAAATATAATTATTAGTTTATACTAGCTCATGGAAGATTACAGTTACCTTTGTTTTAATTTAATATATTTAAGCTATGATTATTTATATTAAAATCTAAGATTTAACAATTCTAATTTTCTAGCTAAAATTCACAATTATCAATTAATATTTTTAAAACAGTGAAATATATGAAGTTAATGATGTAATTAATACGTTAGAGAGTATATGTTGAAATCTTATGAATGCATTTAAATACTTTCGATTAATTCATTAGTTAACTAAGACTCAAAAAATTATATAATACTTCACAATTATTAATCTGGTTCTGTATAATAACTTATATCTTATTTAAATAATGAACGGAGAATGCTTAAACACCTTTGTTCATAAGATTTATGTAACAAAAAAAATTTTCAACATTTATTTTTGGAGTTATGAATGATTAAAGGCTTTTTTATTATCTTAAAAAATTTAAACTCAATGATAGAGTGATTACTCGAAAGCTAAACAAACCCTGGATTCAAATAAATTTTATTTCTTTTGATGTTGAACATCACTTGCCCTTCCTGGGTGACTTATCAATTGTTATTATTAAATTGTTAATAGAAAAATTATATTTGGAGTCTTATGTAAGTTAATGAAAAAGTGGACTTCAAAATCCACAGTTCTATGCCAGGTTTCCTTTAACTTTTTAAAAGTTAGTCAAAATGATATAATTTGCATATAATATATATGAACATAATCATTAATCAAATTTAATTAGTTTTTTATTATTATTTATAATGTATCAAATAATCTTATGGCTAGTTGCTCTAGAGGTCATGCGAGGTTTGAGCATTTTAATAATAGGTTGAGAATAACAGATTTATTTAATTTTTCAACCTGAGACTTTATATACTTTAATATGCAGAGAATCAATTTAGAATCTTTAGTTTGGAGTTTAACAATTAATTGCTGTGTCAATAATGCATGGCATATAGTGAAAACTGCACACTAAAAAATTAAATTTCACTGTTACTTTTAAAACTAAAGTGTCTTCTCATCATCTGGAATTAGATAGAGACATTTTATTTGCATCTAATTCTTTCAATTGAAAAGAAGATTACAATATGAGGATATCTTCTCTATTTTATGTTCATTGATGTCTAGGTTTAAACAATTTTCTATGCATATTTTAAATTTATATCTTTCAAATCAATCACAAATAAAAATTTCCTAGATCGAAACTAAATTTATTCATTTCTGTGTCACATGATTCTTTGAAAACCTATTTTATTTTTTATAACTTCTGAAAATCTTAGATGCATTTGAAATATTTTTTGATGGATGCATATGTGTATTATATATATGTGTGTGAAAATAATATTTATGAAGTAATAATCTTAAAAGATTCAATTATAGGTTACACTAGCGCGCCTTTTATCAATGTAACCTAGTTATCAGATGAAATATATTTAATAGATGTTTGTTTATAGAGGTGTTAAAATTAATAGAATAAATATAGAAAAATATATTTATTAATTTAAATCTGTTACTTTAAAATGCTACTGGGAAATTTTTTTTTTAAATGTAGAATATATTAAGTAGCTGCTAGTTAAATATATATATATATTAAATAAAAAATTTAAAATGAAGTTTTTCTCTATATAAAAATATATTTGGGGGAATGTTATGCATTATTAGAGAATTAAATTTAATGTTTTTTTTTTTTTAAAGATTAAAAATATCAAAAGGTAAGTTATGTATTTAAGTAAACTTTAAATCATTTTAAAGTTTTTTCTTCTTTCAATTTAGAATATTATTTTATAACCGGTCAATTTAAAGGAAACAGCGCATTTAGGCATATACATTACTTGTATGATTTATAGAATTGTTCTACCCTTTAAATGTTTTTAGTATTAAAAAAATCCATTTTATATTAAAACATTTATTTTTGTTGTATATAAGATTTATTTTGCAAATACGAGTTAAAGTATCTATTTACAATATATTTTGATATTAAAAAACACACAATTTTGTTTTATAAACAAGTAAAATAATTATTTACAATGTAAATATTTAAAAAAAAATAAAAACCAGACAGTTTTGTGAAACATATTCCAATTTTTAAAAATATTTTAAAATTATAATGTATAGTTGTGTACAGAAATTATCTTTATAACTTCGATATAAAATGAAATTCCATGTTGTAAAATTTTTGTCTACTTCACATCTTAAATCTCTAAGATTTCCTGTAAATAATAATAGATAATTGTATCGTAGTATTTTCATCATAATTACTGATCCTTTTTTTTCCCAATCACCATCAATTTGCAGATCACATGACATTCTTATATGATTTGAATGAAGGGGTTGTCAAAGATTGAACATACATTGTTCCATGGCACTGACGTTGTGAAGTAAAGAATTGCAGTATAATAATAATAAAAAAAGGTGATGCCGATGTTATACTATACATGTCAAAAGATGGAATATTTTTCGATATTTTGCATGTAAATAACAGTATCTGCTTACGCTGACGGTTTGAAATTTCTTTATCTAACAAATATTTTTTTCCCTCTGTATGAATTTGTTTAATTATAAAGCTAAATTCAGAAACAAATTTATTCATAATCAAAATTATATAAATGATTTGTGATGACGCTGATGTCAGTGACATATATTAAGTGCTGTGCAGAAAACAAATGGGCAACCAATCTAATTCATTCACAATGTTCTTAGATTTATTCCTTAAGTTCATAAGCTACTAAACCAACTAAAAAGATATATTATTTCTCTTATTATATGAATAGTACATTTTATAGGAAAAAAATTTCCATTTTTCGGATGTGCATGATATTTATGTAAAATGTTATGCTAAGGTATCTAGTAGGAAGACTCAGATGGTTAAACAGTAGTTGTTTTCTTGTAATACGTTATATAATGAGAGAAGTTAGATTCTTCACTTCAGCTTATGGCATTATGAGATACAATTCAGAAGTGTTGTGAAATAACTTGATTGATTAATATATTGAATAAAATAATACATAATAAAGCAAAACATTAGAAATAACTTTACAATTTTCAATATATTAAAAAATAAATAATATTATTTATTTATATAGTAGTTTATTGAAAATTGTAAAGTCTCTGCCATGTGATTGTGATTGTTTTTTACCCAGTTGAGGCAAGTATTATCTTGTCAAAATGTCCTTTTAGTATATTTAGTTTAATATTATTTTATTGAACATGGTTTCTCCCAAAAATATGTTTTATAAAATATCTTTTGCCCAAGAGAACATTCATTTTAATATATATATATATATATATTGTAACGAGCACAGACGTTCGTTACATTGTTTTTTTATATATAATTATTAAACAAGTTAAAATAAAAAGTTCGCATTTAAAAACTTTCTTTAAAAATTAAAAATTGAAATTAAAATATCGTCTTAAACTCTTATATATTAAGTCGCACAGATAATAAAAATTATTAAAATAAAATTTTTATTAAAGAAAAAGGTATTTTTAAAACTAAATTTTAAAAAGATTTGGAGATAAAATTATATCTCTAAATCTGTCTTTAAATATATTTTTGATTTGGAAAACAGGGTAATTAATTAGAAATGGAAATGATTGTTAATTAGTTAAATGTAAACCAGCCTTGAGCATTTAAATGAAATAACTTCAGTCAGATAGAAAGAAAACAATAGAAACGGATTAGCCAATGAAAGAAATCCATTTGGGAAATCGGACCTCAGCGAAAGGATCATTACATCCATGACGCAATGTTAATTCAATCCTTTGACAAAAATATAAAAAGGACAAGTTTTGGAAAGCATAGGTTAGTGACTGGAAATTGATTGATTATTGACGATGTAACAGCTAGGTGTTAGCGCTGGGGGGATTGAAAAAGACGCACAGCTTCAATCCCTTCAGTTCTGCTAAGAAAGAGAAAAAAATGGGCCATCGTTTATACAATGAGGACCAACTACACGAAAAACAAAATCTCCAAAGGATAAATAAATAAATCAACCGGATACTAATCTTCGGACGACGTGGGAATTCACGTTTAAACGGCCAGGAATATAATAGGATGAACTATTTCAATAACCGTAAGAACTTTAAAATTTATGAACAGTAAATTAAAAACTTTTCATATTTAAAATGATTTCAATATTATTCTATCTGACCAACAATATTTATTAATTGGTTATAATTTTATTTAATGTATTTAATTTGTAAAATCATTTCCATTTATTTATTTATTTATTTAATTTTGTTCTTTAAGTCTTCCGATGATTTCTGTTTTCCGTTAAATAAATTATAAAAAAATGTTAAACTTGAGTCGGGCGTGAATGGCTGTATCGATTTGTAAAGATAATTAAGGGAGGGTAATCTTGGGTTGTTCATTTCGTGGTTGAATTGGTTCAATGGATTGGATATATTTATGTAATTAGTAGGTGTAAGCATGAGATCCGCTACGGGCAGGATTATAAAATACGCCACACACCCTCTGTTTGCCTATGGATGGGTTTGTAAGTCGGCAGAAGACCGCAGCCCATTCCTATGGAGTTTTTAGTTTATTGATCTACTTGCCCACAGATGTCACATTCCTGTGGGTGGAGAGTCAATGTCGTTTTTCTTTCTTCATATTGTTCAGATGTACATTCCTGACAATATAATTGTGTTGTCGTATCATGCTACATTGAATACATGAATGTATCAGATGGATTGGCGCCGGTTGATTGCGAAATGTGTTGCCTAGGGTTAAATAGGGATAGAATATTTTATTTTCGAATGCAAATCTATATAGTATATTCAGGCTCGATCCTATAAAACTATTAAATTTAAGTTGTTTATAGACGCTTGCATAGATTGGCTATCGGTTAAATATGTTTGCGTTTTCATATTTGATCAAAATATATAGACATTCGACAAATACTGATACCTTACGGTGAGTATCTAAAAGGTATTTATTCGGATGTCTTTTAAGTTATTGGTGACGATGCAGGTATCTTACGATGAATACTAGAGGGTTTCTTATATTTCCCTCTGCAATTGTCAGTAATCAATAACTTTGTATTTTGATCGTTTATGTTTACTTTGAAATGTTTTTGACCGTTGAAATCTATGTAACCGATCTATAGCAACATATTAAACAGGTTAATATAATCCCATCTGTGCGAACTTGATTAAAAATGTAAATTTATAATATAATAGTAACTCAATGTAAATTAAAGTAAAATCAAAGTTAAAAATAATGTTAAATGTTTAAATGTAAATCACTAAAATAATTTTAAACCTTATATATATGTGCATAAATAAATCTGTTTGTATGATAATTACTGGCAGTGGCTTACTTTATTCTTTTATATACTAGTAAATGATATTATTAAATCTCTGCTATTCCACTGAGCTAGTGACAATGGGCTAACGATCTAAATATGTAAATAAAGTGGAATCCTAACAGCGCGTATCTGCCTACTTTATAAATTTTTCTAGGCTCAAATGCCTAGATGGCGCCCTTTGGTAGTGCGGTGCGGTGCGATGCGATCTCCCACTTCGTTTGGATCGTTATAATTTTTTTTTTTTTTTTGATCATTTTTTTTTTAAGTAACTTTACTGAAATTATAACGATCCAAACGAAGTGGGAGATCGCATCGCACCGCACCGCACTACCAAAGGGCGCCATCTAGGCATTTGAGCCTAGAAAAATTTATAAAGTAGGCAGATACGCGCTGTTAGGATTCCACTTTATTTACATATTTAGATCGTTAGCCCATTGTCACTAGCTCAGTGGAATAGCAGAGATTTAATAATATCATTTACTAGTATATAAAAGAATAAAGTAAGCCACTGCCAGTAATTATCATACAAACAGATTTATTTATGCACATATATATAAGGTTTAAAATTATTTTAGTGATTTACATTTAACATTATTTTTAACTTTGATTTTACTTTAATTTACATTGAGTTACTATTATATTATAAATTTACATTTTTAATCAAGTTCGCACAGATGGGATTATATTAACCTGTTTAATATGTTGCTATAGATCGGTTACATAGATTTCAACGGTCAAAAACATTTCAAAGTAAACATAAACGATCAAAATACAAAGTTATTGATTACTGACAATTGCAGAGGGAAATATAAGAAACCCTCTAGTATTCATCGTAAGATACCTGCATCGTCACCAATAACTTAAAAGACATCCGAATAAATACCTTTTAGATACTCACCGTAAGGTATCAGTATTTGTCGAATGTCTATATATTTTGATCAAATATGAAAACCCAAAACATACCTAACCGATAGCCAGTCTATGCAAGCGTCTATAAACAACTTAAATTTAATAGTTTTATAGGATCGAGCCTGAATATACTATATAGATTTGCATTCGAAAATAAAATATTCTATCCCTATTTAACCCTAGGCAACACATTTCGCAATCAACCGGCGCCAATCCATCTGATACATTCATGTATTCAATGTAGCATGATACAACAACACAATTATATTGTCAGGAATGTACATCTGAACAATATGAAGAAAGAAAAACGACATTGACTCTCCACCCACAGGAATGTGACATCTGTGGGCAAGTAGATCAATAAACTAAAAACTCCATAGGAATGGGCTGCGGTCTTCTGCCGACTTACAAACCCATCCATAGGCAAACAGAGGGTGTGTGGCGTATTTTATAATCCTGCCCGTAGCGGATCTCATGCTACACCTACTAATTACATCAATATATCCAATCCATTGAACCAATTCAACCACGAAATGAACAACCCAAGATTACCCTCCCTTAATTATCTTTACAAATCGATACAGCCATTCACGCCCGACGCAAGTTTAACATTTTTTTATAATTTATTTAACGGAAAACAGAAATCATAACAACTTAAAGAACAAAATTAAATAAATAAATAAATAAATAGAAATGATTTTACAAATTAAATACATTAAATAAAATTATAACCAATTAATAAATATTGTTGGTCAGATAGAATAATATTAAAATCATTTTAAATATGAAAAGTTTTTAATTTACTGTTCATAAATTTTAAAGTTCTTACGGTTATTGAAATAGTTCATCCTATTATATTCCTGGCCGTTTAAACGTGCATTCCCACGTCGTCCGAAGATTAGTATCCGGTTGATTTATTTATTTATCCTTTGGAGATTTTGTTTTTCGTGTAGTTGGTCCTCATTGTATAAACGATGGCCCATTTTTTTCTCTTTCTTAGCAGAACTGAAGGGATTGAAGCTGTGCGTCTTTTTCAATCCCCCCCAGCGCTAACACCTAGCTGTTACATCGTCAATAATCAATCAATTTCCAGTCACTAACCTATGCTTTCCAAAACTTGTCCTTTTTATATTTTTGTCAAAGGATTGAATTAACATTGCGTCATGGATGTAATGATCCTTTCGCTGAGGTCCGATTTCCCAAATGGATTTCTTTCATTGGCTAATCCGTTTCTATTGTTTTCTTTCTATCTGACTGAAGTTATTTCATTTAAATGCTCAAGGCTGGTTTACATTTAACTAATTAACAATCATTTCCATTTCTAATTAATTACCCTGTTTTCCAAATCAAAAATATATTTAAAGACAGATTTAGAGATATAATTTTATCTCCAAATCTTTTTAAAATTTAGTTTTAAAAATACCTTTTTCTTTAATAAAAATTTTATTTTAATAATTTTTATTATCTGTGCGACTTAATATATAAGAGTTTAAGACGATATTTTAATTTCAATTTTTAATTTTTAAAGAAAGTTTTTAAATGCGAACTTTTTATTTTAACTTGTTTAATAATTATATATAAAAAAACAATGTAACGAACGTCTGTGCTCGTTACAATATATATATATATATATATAATCAATGGTACTGTATGTTTGACTGTAATGTTGTCACATGTCAAATTTACAAACAGTTAAAAAAACTATTACATTTGTCCATAATACTGTTTAAAAAAAACTAAATTTGTTTTTATAAATAAATAACTATACCTAACTAAGCCATAATTTATATTAAAAGCATTTTATGCAAAGAAAGTAATTCCACCTTTTATATTTAATTATCCATAATTTTTATTATAAAGCATATTTTATGTGAAGAAAGTAATTCCATCATTAATGTAAGCATAATGTTTTCATGAAGCATTTTATGCAAATGAAGTAATTCCTTTCATATATTTAAGAGGCTACAAATCAAGTCAGATGTCACATGACCTCATTTAAACAAGCTTGTATTACAAATGTTTTATAAAGAGCTCCCAAAGCTTGTTAAAAGCTTATTTGCGAGCTCTTATAAAACATTTAAGAGACTTAATTTGATAGCAGGCATTTTTTTCAAAGTAAATAATTATGCAAAACAAAAAAAAAATTGTTAAACCAAGCAATTAAAAAAACTATTACAAAAATAGCAGTCTTTCAGGCTGACTACATTTCTCATATTTATTTATATAATATTAAAACCTTTTGTTTAATTTACATTAAATCTTAAATTTTTTTAATAAAGCCATTAAACAAAAGAAATGACAGCAATTTCATAGGCTGGGTACAACTGGTATACATATAACAAAATATTATTACTAGATAAACAAGATTTTAGTCTTGATTGTTTATCTAGTTGTATCACATAAAATTATCCAGAAAAATATTTAAAAATCCCAGATAAATTTTAATATTTATATCTATAAAGTCTGTAAAAGATTTATTATATATAATCATTGTCATTATTAATAGCAGTTATTGGAAAACAAATATGTCTCTTCTAACTCCAGAAGAAGATAAATAAATAAAGATAAAAAATAGTAGTTCAAAAACAAAGATTAGACAAGATTTGCTGTGGTGATAACTAAAGATTAGAAATGTGATTGAACAAGAATACAATTCCATTGGTATAATTATTGCAGTAAAAGATCATATTACAAAATATTTTATAATACACACTTTTTTTGTCATCTGTGATTGGGGTTTTTATATTTATTTTGAAACAAAAGCATGAGAAGTCCAGAAATTAATTAATTCAATCACTTGTAAAAAGTAACGACTAAACTAATTATTTTATGATCATCCCATGCTTTTATTTCAAGATAAATATAAAAATCTGAATTATGGTTGAATAAAAGAGTTATATTTTGTTCTTTTAGTGCATTCATTGATATGGATGGCTGAAGAGTTGTAGAGTGGAAAGATTGAAACATGAACATTAAAGTTTGAATATTTTCTATCTTAATACAAACTGAGTGCTGATTATATATATATGTGTGATGATAATCCAGACCAACTAATGACTATGGTTCAGCATAAAATACATACTGGAGATCATTTTTTTTTTTTAGATGTTTGTGGTCATGCGTATTAATTGTATAAGGTGGAGTGGATGACTGAAGACAGCTTGAAAGTCTGGATTCAAATCCCCTCTGATATTATATATATATAATTTTTTAATATTCAGGTATTTTTTGTAATTGTTTCTATTTGAAATAAAGAATACAAATGTTGTTGCAGTCATACATTTTAAAAAAAATTCCAGACATTAAAAATTGATTCCAATATTATTTTAGTTATAAAAGAAGTTTTTTAAAAAAGAAATTTTACAATCAAGAGAAAGTAAAACTTCATTCATTTTAAAAGAAGCAACTTTTACATTCAATTGAAAGCAATATTTTTTATATTTATTTTTTAATTGATCATTGATAGTTTTTAGTGTAACCTTTTTCTTAAATAAAAGCATTTAAAAAGTATACCACTTCCTCGTGCACATCACTGAAAACTTGCTGAACCAAATTAACATGTTCAAAAATCAGTCTGCCAACTTTCTATAACAAACAAACTAAGAAACCAGTTGAAATATTTCATTGTCATTGATATCTAGCATATGCACAAAATTTAAAAAAAAAATCATTTGATAAAAATCTGTTAAATCTCGATTATAATTTATCCTAAACAAACAAATAAACAGAGTTTTTAATTTAAATAAAAGTATTTAATAAACCTCAACAACAGATTTTCACGGGTTGCATATATAAAAGACATATTTTGCAGGTTCATCCATGTTAAAAAATTTAAATATTGATATACTGATATTTCAACTTGATCACACAAGTCATCTACTGGGTGATAAAAGGTAGAAAGATGGTTGTAGAGGTGCTACAATCACTGATTTGAAGAAAAAAAATGTTAAAGTTCCACCAATAGCAAAACTGTTAAATTAAGAATGTTTTTTTAAAAAAGTCTTTCCAAATGGAAGGACATTTGCATGTATCATTTCACTTATTGATACAATCTGGAGATGTGATAATCTCTACCAATGCAAAATTAGAAAAGTCATTGAGATACTTAAAAGGCCAGATTGTATCAATAAGCGAGATGATACGTGCAAACTTCTTCCCATTTGGAAAGATTTTTTTAAAAAAACATTTTTAATTTAACATTTTTGCTATTGGTGGAACTTTAATGTTTTTTTTCAAATCAGTGATTATAGCACCTCTACAAGCATTTTTCAACCTTTTATTACCTAGTAGATGACTTGTGTGATCAAGTCAAAACATTGGTATATCAAGATTTAAATTTTTTAACACAGATATGTTAATCACACATTAGTTATATCAGTTTACTAACTTCTATTGTTAGAATTAGCTACTGTAAATGTAAAATGAATCCACACATTCATATTTCTCAGTTTTTATTGATATTATTATCATTCTATTAATTACAATTTACATATTTGATATTTATAAAATATTACAGATTTTAAACTTCTCACTGGATAATTTAATATACAAATTAAAAAGCATATGAAACACTTGAATGAGTAAGAACATTAAAATGAGTAAAAATCAACTCTACCATGTAAAGTTCGATTGTTATCCACATTAGTGAACATCTGTGCACATTTGAATATCACTCCTATCATTTATCAAACCAATAATTTTTATAAGAACTGAAAAATGTGAATGTAAAATGGATTCAAAAACTAATTATTATAATAAATAATGTGGCTTTAAATACCATCATCAGATTTTCATTGAAATGGGTGGCTGAAGAGTTGTGGGTTGGAGTAGTTTGAAACCTGTCCATTAAAGAATGGAGATTGGCTATCTTAATATAAAGCTGAGCACTGATTATATATATGTGTGGAGATGGTAATATGGACCAATTGATGATTGCTGGTTTAGCATGAAATATGAATATTGGTGATTATTTATCTGTTTAACATGTGTGTGATCAGGTTGGTCAGCAATATGAGATGACATGGAGAGTTGAAGGTGGTGAGAAAGTCTGTGTTCAAATTCCTTATATAATAGTAAAGAGTGGAACATTGATATAATTATCTCTTGGGCAATTTATGTAGTGATTATTTATAAAATATTGCTATCATCAAACACTATCTTTTTTCGAGCAGTGTAGCTGGAAAAAAGTAATATTTCATAATAGTAATATCTTAGAATTTGAGTTTCAGCTAGCAATATGCAACTGGTTCTATTTTATATATATATATATATATATATATATATATATATATATATATATATATATATATATAAATAGAATATATATATATATATTGTAACCTAGTGTTATTGACACTTGGTTTATTTAGCATTATTTCCACAGGAAAACAATGCTATCCTTTTCTAGGAAATAAAAAAGTAAAATAATAATATTAAGTGATTAATAAAATATGCTATTTACTCACTTTAACGTGTTTTAAGCAAATAACTAAAAAAATTTAGTAATTTGATGTTATTTTGAAGAAGAGCATGAATAATTTAATTAAAATATTAACAATAAGAGCAATTTAATATAGTATAAAAGCACATATTATAAACAGTAATTGATTTTGGATGGGTAGAGGGAGAGTAGATGAGTATCTTGTCATAAAGCACAATAACTTCTGGTAGTTTTTAAATTATTTTAGATAATAATGTATACAGAATTATACATCACTAATAAACATTGTTAATTAAATGTATTTATTATTTTTCATTATTTGTCAAATTACTTTGTAATCCATTTAAATCATACAGAAATATATGACTGTAATAAGTTTTTTTTTTTCTTTTCTTTTGTTTATGTTATAATCAAATGATTATTTTTCTGTAAGAGGTCGCTAAAAGAAGACCGCCAAATTTTGAAGAAAGTTTAGTCTGACATTAGTTTTATAAGGAGGAAGCAGTACTGAAATTCGGTAACAAATTTTTTATTATTTTTTATTGCAGAAATAAATATAAGTCAAGTAAATTTTTAATAATATCATGCGTGGCTAACCCTATTTGATAAGATATTCTGTTTCTGTTGCCATCTACCTATTTTAAAGCTTTTTATATGCAAAAATATACTATCTTATGCTAAAGTTCAAAATGACCGTATTGACTACAGCAATCACGGAAAATGTCATTATATTTAAAATAAGTACTTTCCAGGAAATAATCAATTATTTGTTAACTTTACCTTATTTAATAATCTTTTCGTGGTATAAAAGAAAAATTTATAATTAAAAAGACATATTATAAAAGCCAAGGAAAGTTAACTAGAAAATTTCACGCTCTTTCTAAAAGAAATTGTCTGCTTTAGAAAATAATGTAAGTTCCCCACGTTAAAATATGTTTTATTCACTGAAAATTATCTAAAAATAATAGTAATGATCAATGATATTTACTTATGCACCTGTATATTTTTTAAAAAGAAAATATAAATTTTCTCAAAGCAAATATCGGAAAATTTGTATGTGTGCATTTTACGGAGAATTCCTTATTAAAGAAAAATTACAATTCCTAGAGTAGGAATAAAAACTACAAACATTAGTGACTTAATTATAACCATAATATAATATGTTATATTATACATCAACTGGAGTCGTTAAAACTTTATATATCCACGTAAGTCAGCTGCAGTCATTATAATAATAGTATTTTGGAAAATTCGCGCATTAGTTTTATTCCTAAGCCAGCTAGCTAAAAATGATACGTATTGCCAATAGTAAAAAGAAAAGAATTGTATATGTGACCGTCTATCGTCAAATATTCGTCATGTTAAAATATGTATTGTTTTCTTGGATCCCAAAATTATATCAGTTAATTCAAGGAAGAGTTAACATCCAATGCTGCTATGTTTTCTTTGCCTAATTTATTAATTACACCAGAATGGAGGCAACTTTTATATAAATGAAATAATAAAATGTGTTTCTTATTTTAAATTTGCTTCGTGAACTACGAATGGATCAAGTTCTTCATCTGGATAAATTGCCCAACGGAAAACTAGTGAGAAAGCACTTGTTAAGTAATGATTTTTTTTTTACTAATTTGTAAAATTATGTGTATTTTTTTTTTATATCAACAGGTTAAAAGGCTGTATAGTCAAGTAATATTTAAATGACCTTGTAATCATAAAGGTATGTTTTCATGTAATTATTCTAGGTTAAATTTATATTTGACATGAAAAAAATTTTTTTTATAAAATGTGTTTACTTATGATATGCAATTATGGATATAAATTTATATGTTAGATGCGTAAAAGAAGAAAAATTTAGATACTTAATAGGTAAAATATCTAGTTAAAATTATCAGAAGTAATTAAATAGAAGTGTTATACAGGATATTCCTTATTTAAAGTTTGAAACAAATTTATACTATGTTAATTGAGGAACTTATTCCCAATTATTCTTTATTAATGCATTCACTTAATTTAGTTCAAGATACTATACTACCAATTACTTGTTGAATGTTTCTTTGGCAAAGGTGAAAATTATTATGGTTAATTCTGTGATATCCATTAATTTCAGACGTTGATCTAAGTATACCCCGGAACATAAATTTAGTGTAATTAGTGTATTTGCTTGTCTTGCCCCGATATAGCATCAGTATATGATTAATATTCGCATTAGTAATAATTGTAATGTATCTATTTTGTGGGATGGAAAATGATCTCCCCAAAAGCTTTATTTTCCATGAGGGGAATAGATAAATCTAGTATTTGGGTATGTTTATAACCCAAGTGATCGCTTCTCAGAGTTAGGACGATCAGTAATTTATATCATATTTAGTGTATTTTATTCGTTAAAATCCCAGGAGAGGATTATATTTGGTGTGTGTTCCTATTATGCCCAAGTAAGAGGCAAGGACCCACCAAACTATTTTAATGTAGTAGTTAACTCTACAGACCTTCGGTGTTATTCCATATTCCTCATGAGAAAATAGAGATAATTCCACCACGGAAGGTGTTGAATATTGTGTTTTGTTTAGAAAGTTATGGCAAGATAACGGATATATGGGAGGTTAATTCCTCACGATCCATTTAGTATAAATAGCGTGCTAGTATATATGATCAATGTCTGGATTGTGCGGCGGAATAGTGCTGGTAATCCACACATAAGCCAATGGAGAGAGTAAGTTTAAAATTGCGTGAGTTAGAAATTTTTATTTGCCAATGGAGGGTTCAAATACTAGGTTTAATTCGGGTTAATGATTAAGTAGCACTCACAATATAACTTATACTGAGGAATACAATGTGTATAACAACTTCAGTTGTTATTAAGGTAAACATTATAATAATAAGTGTAACTTCTGATAAATAACCCATAAATTATAATAAGTTATCTAAATAAAAACTATCATTTAATTAAAGATATGATAATAAAAATAGTTTGTACGTTTTGCCTAGAATCAAATTGTTTTTGTTTTAAAACAGATCGTTAGTCAATAAATTTAAATAGCCGTTCATATAAGATACACTAAACGGATGAGTTGATGTATCGATAATAATATTTATTTTAGTTGTATCCAATTTGCATAAATGTAAAAAAAAGATGAAGAAGTAGTTCGAATCCAAGTCTAAAAGTATAGACGAATTAATGTTAGTTATATTTTGTTTTATCCATATGGGATCGAATAAATTGTATATGTTTGTTTATTATGTTAATCATAAAGGATAGTTTTGTTAAACTGTAATAATAAATTAGAATCTTGTTAAAATTTAATAATAAATTATAGTCTTGTTACAAGTTGTTTTGAGTCATTTTTCTTGTGTGCTAAATAAAATGTATTTGCATAATACTTGCAATACTTTTCTTGAGTCCGAAATCATTTATGTACTCTTAAATTCAATACACCAAATAGATAATTGTAAGCAGATCAGAATATTTCATTATATTTTAATTTAATAAGAATTATTTATGGAATTGAAAACTTCAGACCAAGACATTTTATTGTATATGTGTGTAACATCACTTTATTCCCAAACTACTAGCTTTGGTAGCACATTATTTCGTACACATTTAAGTGAAGTGTCTAAGTAATAAATCTTAGTTAAATTATTGTGTTGTCCTGGAGGATGGAAGGACACAAAAGCACTCTTGTCTTTTCATCATTCCGACTGAGATTCTGGGACAAGGGCTGTATTATTCAAAATTATGCGTTATTATTGAATATAGTCATCATCGCGTTAAATATTATAATAGTTGATATGTGGATGAAGACACCTGGAATTTAAATAAGGTAAATGTTTCCTATAGCCGACCAGAATGTCAGTCATATGTGACAACTCAATACTGCCGAGCATTTTTCTTTAAAAAATAACAGAGAACCCTGAGATTAGTGTCATTTTGTTATAAGTGCTCTTAAATTAAGAATTGATTCATTATGATCAATATTATAAGCGTGGCATGGCTTAAGAGATTGAAACGTCTAATTGTATAATAACAAAAATATTGAGATCATATTGGCAAATTAATGAATGTTTTATTTTAGTCAGTAATATTAACAATGACATGAAATCATCATCATCATTGTCGAACAGTGCAAGTACTTACAGCTCAGATAATGTGTTTTGGATAGAGAAAGAATGTTAATTTATTCTAAATTTTATTTTAAATTTATTTTATTAATGATAATTTTTTTTTAATTCTATCTCTGTCTGAACTGCATATCGCTGTAGCTGAATTATTATAACTAACCTAATGTCGAGCTATTAATATTAGGTAATAGGGTTTGTTACCCGTCCTATACAAAAAAAGCGTTTGGGCTTTCCGAATTCTCTTTAATAGAATTAGGCTTCCGAATGGATACAATAGAGATGAAGTCGTCGTCGTTTGATAGGTTAGAATATATATATATATATATATATATAAGTATAATAAAAAAAATCCACTAGAATAAAACTACAAAAATGTTAAAATGCCTATATAAAATTGAAGATTAGTATCCTTTGCTATAGCCAGTTTATGGCATATTCCACTATCTTGAGTAGCAATACGTATTGCTATTCAAGTTGGCAGAATATACCATAAGCTGGCTACAGCAAAGAATACTAATATTCAATTTTATATAGGCATTTTTAAATTTTTGTAGTTTTATTCTAATGGATTTTATATATATATGGTGTGTTTGATATAATGCTGTGAAACATTATTACTTTTGGATATAATAAAATAAATAATTCATTTTTGTGTTTAAAACAGGTATACACAATTTTAAAAATAGTTTCTTTTTGGTTTTAAATTAATATTTTACATTAATTAAATACTTTTATATTAACAGACTTATTTGTGTATGCTTATGACTGTATGCCCACATTTTTGAATTTTTAACAATGAAAAAAAATTTGTTCCCATTTAGAACTCAAACTCACATCTTTATGCCTCCCAAGAAAACTCCTCAACTACTGAGACAACAGAAATATTACATTTGTAAAATAAAATTTTATTAATGCAGATTTAACTCATAATTAATTAATTAAAAATCCAATACATAAATATATTTAAATAATAGATAATCACGATATTTAAATTTAGAATTTATTTGTTAAAGGGTGTATTTTTTATTTTCACATATTATTAAATTATACTTTTTGTCAGAATTTTGTAGTTTTAAACATTTTTAAAAATAATATGTAAATATAACTAAAAAGTAAAAAAATAATATGCAAATATTTTTTTTTAAAAAAATAATGCTTTTATATAAATAGCAGACTAAAAAGTAGAAAAATAACAAAGTAATTCACCTCTTGGTTAATTTGCCATTCTGGGGAAATGTCAGAGATCTTAAGAATCTACATTTGTTATAAAACAATTGGAAATTTCTGGAATATTATTATTTTATAAAAGCATTTGAGGCTCAAATAAATCATAAAAATCAAAAAGGTCTCAAATGCTTTTATGAAACAATGGTATTCATGAAATTTCCAATTGTTTTATAAAAAGTCAAGATTTTTAAGTTATCTGATGGCAAATTAATGAAAGGCACATTACTTTGTTATTTTTCTACTTTTTAGTCAGCTATTTACATTATTAAAAAAATTTTTTTTTCATGTTATTATAGGAATTATTTTAAATAAGAATTTTATTTACACACTAATGTTACATCTTTAAATTAAATAGTATAAAATAGGTTTTTAAAGTTTATATTTATGAATATATAAAGATTTGTTTTCAATATTCTTATGGTTCCAACTACTTATTATTTTTGAGTGATTTTTAGAATTCTTTAAACATTTTCTATTTAATTATTAAAAAGATTATAGTTCCTTTTTAATAAAACCCATTTCGTAATTCATTCTGCAACTAGAATAAATAAGCATGACTTATATTTGCTTAAAATTAATTCATATTGGACAAATATACCTATTATGTATGTTAACTGCAGTGAATTAAAACATAGCACTGAGTATGTTTAATAATAATAAATTGTTTATCTAGAAAATGATCACCAATTTCAAAATTTCACTAAAAACATTTTATAATTAGTTAATGATTATTCCATGCTAATTAAACATTATATAATTTCACTGAAATAGATCCCAACATAAAATTGGTATTCCAGGAGCATGAGATTGATTCTGTTTATAACTTTGATTTGCTTAACATCGAGGTAACTTGTGATGAACATAATGATAGAAAATTTAAAGAGCATGGTTTATTACCAACAACATCCACACTATAAATAAAAAAGATTTATGTGTTGCTTTATCATACAAGTGGAATATGTAAATTATCAATTTACATATTAATTACTTCATATGCTTCTTCTCTGCTTCCTCTCCCTATGTTACAAATCTGACTTTATCTAATGCTATAAATATGAACTGCTTGATCAAGAGCAGTGCTAAGCTATAGTTAATTTGTAATATTGTTAATCTTTCCTTTGTAGCAAACTGCACTCTGTACTTATATTAATACTAGTTTGTGATGGATCAGCTATCAGATCAGTAGTAGAGTGATTTGATTGATAATGAATTAATATTTAAATGTTAAGATTTTTCATCCAGTTAGCTGATAAGAAAGAATGGCTTCTGCAACCTAACTCTGTATGCTAGTGTTTAATTTTAATGTTTCTGTAGTTAACAGAAATAGATGCTTGATAATCATTTTTGTATCATTGAATGCATATTTGTTCATATATAATTAAATCACTTATCTACCACACAATAACTAGTCTCTTTAGCCAAATACTGCTATCCACTATCAAGGGAAATTATATATTTTTTATCTAAACAAATTTAATCTTGCTAATAGTTGAGAAATTTGATGAAGAGTCTTGTTAAAAGCAGCAGCAGCACACTAGATTCTATATTGAATCACAACATCTAATTTCACTTTTAGTAGTAAGAAAATTAAGACATACATCATGTGATTTAACTTAATAAGCTTGAACTACAAATGTAATATAATGAGCATGCTAATAGCTATAAATAAGATTTTCCAATAAATTTCGGGGAAAAAGCACTTCAAATCTCTGTCTAGAATTATTAAGTTCATTTTTCTACTTATAAAACTACCAAAGAATTTAAACTGATTTAGATTATCAAGATGATAATGATCTAAACTGAAAGTTGCTAAGGATTTTTCATCCATCTCTGACTAATAAAGAACTTGAGTTATTTTAAACATTAATTAATAAATTATGATCTTTTTAAGTTGCATTTAAAATATTAAGAACATTTTGTAAATCGTATTTTGAACTGGAAAAAATAACACAACCATCAGCATATTGTAAATCTAAAACTCAAGAAGATGATGTTCTTGTTTTTGCTTTTAACTGATCCAAATTAAAAATTCCACCAGCAAACCTCCTATCTTAATCTCTGTCTGATTAAGCTGTTTATAAACAATTCCACAGTTCCATAAAAACTTGAAACAAAATTGGAGCACTTTGTTTAATAACACTTTTTACTTCAAATGTCTCAGATTTTTTACCTGTGATAATAACACACTCTCTCATTCCATCACATAAAAGCTGTAAAATACAGTACATTTTGGTGGACAAACAATTAATTTCTAATAATTCCATAGACCTTTTCTATTAAGTAAATCAAATGCCTTGACCAAATCAATAAAAGCAATATATAAATTATTTCTTTACTTCTGACACTTTCTTGCATTTTCCTGACAACAAGAATCATGTCTATAGTGTTTATTGATTACCTGAAACCAGATTGAATTTTTAATAATTATTCTTCTATAACCGGAAGCAATCTATTTAATAAAATTCTTAAAAATAGTTTTGCTATAATGTATAGTAATGATATTTTACAATAATAATCACAATCTTGTCTATTTCCTTTGTTTTTAAAAATTGGAACAATTAAAGTATCCATAAGATCAGTGATACAACTTCATGAGTCTAGATTATTCTAAAAAAAATTCAAAATTTTTGAACTAACATATCACCACCTTTTTAAAAAAATTTTCAGATATTCATCAGGATCTGCAGTTTATTCATTTTTAAGATTACAAAAAGCTGTTTTATCCTCATTAAGCTGGATATCTTTGTTTAAATCTAAATAAGTAGATGAAATGGCTATATTGTTAAAACTCATCATAGCAATTCTTATATCATTATTCAAAAGATTATTCAAATATTGTCATTTCTAGATTTAATAGTATTGTCATACTTCTTCTCAACTCCATATGCTGCTTTTAAAGTATCAAAGAAATATCTAGATTGACCAGGAACAGTGAATGTATGCACCTTCTTTGCAGTTTTAATCCACCAATCATTTTTAAGCTTTCTTATCAGTTGTTGAACTTTGACCTTTAGATTATTATATTTATTATGAAGTTTTACATTTAATTTATTATTTTAAGAAGCAGAGAATGCCATGTGTTTCTTTTAATAAAATCACTAATAATATGACCATTGTTAACAAACCAGTCATAATTCTTCTTTTTAGTGAACTCAAGAATAGATTTACTTGTATCCATCACTTACTCTTTAAGGGAATTTCATGGTTCCAAATTAACAATTTTAGTGTTTAATAGATATTGAAATTTAATACTATATTAGATTCTTCTAATGAACAAAAATCAATGTGATTGGAATAATATCTATTTTTTTAATGCAACTGACTCCTAACAATAATATAATCTATTATATGCCATTGTTATGAGTGTAGATACATCCAAGTTTCTTTATAGTGATTTTTCTGCCTAAACAATATATTGTGAGAATCAATCCATGTGTCATGCATGAATTCAATACTAACAAAAAATTTAAATTTACAACCCAAATACTATTATTTCCAGTAACTTTTAAACAAAATCTAATATTTAGATAGACATATGCATTAAAGTCAACAAGAAGAAAAATTTGATCTTTTAATGGTATTGCTTTAATAATGATATCCATGAGAAATAAAATCTTTTCTTCTCCTAATTTCTCTGAATCTAAGGTTGGAGCATAGGCAGCAACAAAATAAGCTCCAGTACCAATAAGCAAGGCAAGTTTTAATATCATTAATGTTTTATTGATACAATGAGAAATTCCAATGACAGAAGATACTAAATTAGATTTTACAGCAAATCCAACACCATGCATTCTTCTTTCATTGACTGTCTTGCCTTTTCAAAGAAAATTGTATCCATCTAACTGTTTAAATAAACTTTTTTTCTCTGGGAGACAAGTTTCTGTGAAAATTTTAAATCTTGAAAGTTCTTTAGCCACAAGTGCAATCCATCACTCTTATCTTGGAGAGTTTACAATAAGTAAAGTTTGCACATTCCATGCATTTATATTTAGAAAAAAAATAGATTTATATTTGTGTTACCTTTAGTATTATCATTGTCATTTACTACACCATTACTGTTGATATTATTCTTACTTTTATTAGTATTTCTACCACTGAAATGAGTAATCTGTCAGGCATGACCAACTAAACATAGTGAGTATGACAGGCCATTTTTACTTACATTTTTAGGCAATTTCATATCTACGGTAAGCCGGATTCCTAAACAGACTACCTAAACATACAATCTTTGCCAGTTGAAAGTCTTGTTTTACCTAATTCCAGTTCCAAATTGACTCATTAATGATTGTATTATCTCCAGAAAAGATCACAATTAAGGACTGCCAGCCTAATATGCCTGTCTCCACCATCACCTTTTTAATTTTCAAGGGCTTGAACTAAAAGAAGAGAAGGATGAATAAAAAAAAAACAGATCAGAAATGCTATGCACACAGTTAAAGGATCAAAAGGTTGATCGCACAAACACACAATCTTTTTGATGCAGGTATTGTAAGGAAATGTCCAAGTATATAAGATGTTCATGATGAATGGACCCCACAATATCTTAAATGATCAAAAAAGAGAAGGAAATAGAAAAGACTGTATCAGAAACAATGCCAAGACTTTGATGAACAGTCTTATTATAGGAGGTAGCAGGAACTCTTGATCAAGAACTGTTTGTTTGATATTCACAGTTGGCCTTTATATCTAAAAGCCATTCCACTATCTATCTCCTATGGAGCCTGTCGGTAACCCCCTTATCAATTCACAATTACATTTTTTATACTATTATTAATGTTTTTTCTATTAGTTCACAAAATTCTAGATATTCAATTCTTTTTATTATATCATTTTTTAAAAATTTCATATTCTTTCCTTTTTTTCATATATTTACTTCATCTTACTGAAAAGTTACTGGTAAATTGTTAGTTTTTGCATCAGTTATCTTTCGTGCAGTTTTTATTAAGAGAATCGGTTATCTTCTTATTGAGTTCAGTCAAGTCTGAAACCTTATTAAAGTCTATTAATATTTTAAATTTAGGAATATCAACTTTTAGTATTTTTTTTCTTAATAATTTTTATTTCTTTAATTTTTCAATAATCTCACTAATCGATGATCATTTTCTGCATTGAATGTATGAAAAACATTATAATCTTCCCAAAGAAGACAATCCTAACTTGAAAAGAAGAAACAAATTAAAAAATCTCTTTTAATACAGATTTCTGATTCTAAAGTTATTAATTTGTTTAAGTTTTTTTGATATTAAAGATAATTAGAATGTGACTTGGAATTATTGGAAAGTAGTTTAGTGTATATTTGTTTTGTGTTGCGTTAGAATTCACACTTAAGAAGCCTGCATAGTAGGGAAATCATTGTTAGTGAAATTGTAGTTTAATTTTGGTTTGTGATCTAAATTTTAAATTGGTATACATGATTTATTAAATAGATATGATCAGGGCCGGTGCTGGGTACTAGGCGCCCGCATGCAAATTTGATTTTGGCACCCCTGTCAATATGTATGTTTACTAAGGTGACCCGACTGTGTCCCGTGGCGTTTTAAAAAAGTCATGATTTTTAGAAAGAATGCACGATGTAATGCTATTTTTGATATCAAAAATAGCATAAAATTGATTGTTAAATTATATATTATTTCATACAAACGGTTTGTATGAAATAATATATAATTTAACACGGCAAATTTAGATGTTAGAAAAATTTGCAGAAATTTTAAAAATAATGTGTTTGTTAAAAATAGACAGAGTGATTCAAATATATATATATATAATAAATTTAAAAAAAATAATGTTTGAGATTAAAATATTTAAATGTTTAAAATAATTTTCGAAAAACATTTACATATTTTAATCTCAAATATTTTTTTTTTTAAAAATTTCATATTTATTATTTGCGTCACTGTCTGTTTTTAACAAACCCATTATTTTTAAAATTTTTGCTAATTTTTCTAACCTCTAAATTTATGCAAATATTAGCAAATTTAATAATAAATTTACAATTTATAAATGAAATAATTTTAAAAAAAGATAATATTACAAACATACATATTTAATTTATTATTATTAATGTACGCTATATCTATATAAACGCTCCATATAAACCAAATTTTTAATCAGCCCCCCCCCCCCGGTCAATGGTGTCCCGTTTTACCAATGTTAAAATCTGGTCACTTTAATGTATACCACCTACATGTTATAAATATTAGTGTACAAAATCTTTCTAAGGGAAACAAACAAGGCAATGTAAATAAATAATTTTTAATATTAAAAAAAAAGAAAATACAGTTAAAAAAAGTAAATGCATTACAAAACATGTTATAATTATAATAATTTTATAATCCTTGACTTCATATTAATAAACCTTGATATGATTGTATTTATTTCCAGTTCTGCACAAATATCATTTTCAATAGCAATTAATGCCAAATTAACAAGCCGTTTTTGTGACATAGTTGTTCTCAAGTAAGTTTTAATTAATTTTAACTTAGAAAAAGAGCATTCGCCGCTTGCAACACTAACAGGTAATGTTAATAATATTCTTAAAGCTATTGATAAGTTTGGCATAGATAAATTATTAGAAACTATAAAATTAAGTGTTTCGAAAGGGTTTTGAGAATTTAAAAAATCCTTTTGAAAAATATCTCGAAAAGCACATACTTCGTCGAATAAATCTGTAGCATTAATATCTTTACTGTTATCAAATTTCAAAATATTTTCTAAATCTTTGCATTTTGCTTGTAACTCGCTCTTATTAATTTCTGATATTTTATATAGAAAATTGAAATTATTATAACATGCTTCGAGGAGTTCAAAGCATTCTGTTAAAGAATTAATCGCTACATCTAAAAGTGTAAAAAACATGTTTATTTTAAATTTTTCTTCAGGTATTTGAGGTGTTTCGTCCTGATTCTCGTAATCAAATTGACGAGTTTTTTTCCGTTGTCGAACTTCTTTGGCAGTTTTAAATTCTTTCTCTCCATCAACCTCTTCGCTAAGTTCATCTGCAATTTTGAGAATGTTTTTGAAATTTGAATCTGATCGATATTCTCGTAAAAATTTATTTAGATTTGCGATCGATTCTAAAGCAAGTGAAGCATTCATATTTACATTTTGGAGCATTTTACTGACAGGATTTATTCTATTTAATATATCATGCCAAATTATTAAAGAACAAATAAATTTGTAATCCTTAAGGTTAGTGCAGAGTGATTGAGCTTCATGTTGAATTTCTCTATTAAAAGATTCATTGTTCATTATTTCATAGAGTGCATCATAAATTTCACCCAACTGATACCATAGAGGCCGGATTGCATCAATTCTGCTTTCCCATCGTGTTTCTGATGGTTGTTTTAGAGTTAAAGTTTTAATAAATTTTAAAAGGATTGACCACCGTTTATAAGATGATGAAAAAAAATTGTATATTTTTTGAACAATTGCAAAAAAACCAATTGTATCTACATTGACTTTGGCGGCATCGTTTATGATTAAGTTTAAAGAATGAGCAGCACATGGTACGTAAAATGCATGAGGGTTTTTGGTTAAAATCAAATTTTGAAGTCCAGCCTTTTTGCCTTTCATGTTGGCCCCATTATCATACCCTTGACCACGCATGTCTTCAATGGGAATCTTCCATTTTTCCAGTTGTTCAATTATTGTTGTACATAAACCTCGTCCAGTGGAATCTGTTATATCTATGAAACCTAAAAAGTTTTCTCTAATTTTAACCGTTCCATTATTACAAAAAACGCAGCGAATAATTATGGTCATTTGTTCAGTTTTACTTGCATCTGGTGTACAATCTAAAATAATAGAATAATATTTGGATTTCTTTATCGATAATAAAATTGTTTCCCTAATTGCTGTACTTAAAATTTCCAATAATTCATTTTGGCTATCTTTGCTCAAATAATGTACTCTATTGTTTTGATCTAGGGCCCTCTCAACATGATTTTCCATAACGGGATCAAACTTCGCAAATAATTCAATTAATTTTAAAAAATTTCCGTTATTTTTTTCGTATAATTTATCAGATGATCCGCGAAATGCTAAATTTTGACTACCAAGGAATTTGAT
Source organism: Epiperipatus broadwayi (assembly GCA_028023455.1). Lineage (NCBI taxonomy): Eukaryota > Metazoa > Onychophora > Udeonychophora > Euonychophora > Peripatidae > Epiperipatus > Epiperipatus broadwayi. The sequence goes on along the minus strand of JAQFVV010013430.1, from coordinate 44,198 downwards.
AATTTCAATCAGCCATTCCAAAACACTCCTCCAATGTTTCTTTTCCATTTCATATAAATTTTGAGATTGACAATCAATAGTAATTTTGTTTTTTAATCTTTTCTCAAGTTCATTCCAATTCAATAAACTTTTCATGTGAGCCATACTAGTTTCATGTCTGTGTAAAGTTGTACTTAAATTTCTCCAATTATTGTATCCTTCTATGAGGCTAGATTCAGTAGATCCAAAAACTTTGCAACAAAAGCAAAACACAGAGTTCAAAATTTTGGAATAAATAAGCCATTTTCGAAAAACTACTTCTCCGTTTTCCATTTTTCTATTATAATATACATCAGAAAATTTACGGCCATGTACATCGTTCGGATATATAATATCTTTCTTTTGAACAGGCCCCATTTCTACTAAAATAACACGTAGTTTGTCATCGATTTTATTCCATTCAGCTGAATCTTCTAAATTTGTACACATTTGATATGATATTGGCACAATGACTTTGTTGTCACTTAACTGTTTCTTACTAAAATCTTGTTCAATATTTTCAACAGTTCCCTGTGATCTAGATGATGTGCACAGTTCTGGTTCTTGTTGAGTATAAGCTATTTCAGAAGCAGTTGATATTTTAAGATATTTATTAAGTGATCCACTTTGTTTTTTAATGTTTGCTATTTTTTCAGCTTGGCGTTTACGATTTTGTGCACCGGATAGTTTTTTCTTAGTTTTTGATTCCATATTACTTTTACTCATGAACGCCACTTTAAAATAATTTTCAAATGTAATAAATAAATAAATACGGACTCTAATTTATATATTTACATCATGTATCTTAATATTTAAGATTATATATCGCTAATTTAGATGTCCAACACAAATTACTTCTTGCGCCAAAATACAAAACTCTATACGCGGAGGGGAAGAAGTTGTTTAACTTGTTTACCTAAAAAAGGCAGCTAATAAATTGGAAATATTCAGCCATTGACATTAAAAATGGTCAGGTTTTAAAATAACTCAAGTGTCCAGTTTTTTACGCTTGATTGAACATTTTAGTTTTACCATTGGCAAGATTTTTTTTGTTATCATATATTTTTCTAATTAACACAGGCGGCCTGCCAGGCCTGATTTGTGATTTCAATAGAAAATTTCCTGGGATTATAATTATTGTTTACAAGTTCTTACTAAGATTTTAAAATTTGCGATAAACATCATAAGCAAACGTATGTAATTAATTTGCAAACCTAATTAGTATGCAGAAAAAATAGACTTTTGACAACGTTTAAAATATATAAAATAAAAAGTAAACTGAAAATTATATTAAGTTTACTGGAATTACACCTATAATATATATTACATACACGTTTGAATATTTATATCAAATTATTATTTAAATAAAAAATTAGAAAATGTTTTATTTTGCAATATTATAATCGTTTCTTACGATTTCAAAATTATGTACATGATCTAATATATATATATATATATACGCATATACATACATAAGTTCTAATTTATAATACTTTTAGTGTGTGTTTATTTATATATTTGCTAGCAGAAAGTTACTTATAGTTTACTATAAGCAGTACTATATATATATAAACATTACAATATGAAATTTGTAATATAATAAACTTTATGTTTAGTTTATTGTTCATGATAAATAATAGATTTGATTGTTTTATATTTTTAATATTAAGCAGAGCTTGTGTGCAGGCCTGCTTGTGTATGTCATTTAATAAGATATAATATGATTTCATATGATTTTCAATAATCTACTCTCAATAATTTTTGTAAATAAACATTTGAGAATAATATTCTTCAAATGTGAGTATTTTTGTTAGTAGAGTTTTAATTTCTCAGGGATGGCGCCTTCTTTTTCAGATGCTAATCTCTCAGTGATGGCGCCTCCTTCTGCCAGTGCCCGCATGCCTAGCATGTGTTGCATGCCCGCTTCCGCCGGCCCTGCATATTTAAAACTTAATCCAGTGTGTTCAAATTTCATTAATATATATCTATATATGTCTTTAAATTATATCTCAGGTTCACTCAATCTCTCATCATCATCATCACCAATTGAGTTCTCATGCAATACATTGTAGCACTGGACCGGGAAAGAATGAATTTATGTGGTATCACCGTAGGTGTTGTCCATAGTGTTATAGATTTAGGGAATGGATAAATAGGTTAGAATTCATGATTGCTCCTGATCTGTGTATCTCGGGCGTGATTGGATTCGGGGCATTTTTGCTTAGATTCTAAATTTTTTTGGATGGGCATACATTTTTGACAGGTACATTGTAAACAATATCTTTCATTGGAAAATAAAACAAACTTAACTGTTACAGAAGAATATCCAAAGCATCGCAAATATGAAAAAATAATACTGTAGACTGCTAAACTGGAGAATTCTTACATATGTTTATTTTATCATTTCTATAGAGTTTTAGCTAATTCTAGATTTTATATTAGAAAATCAGTTAAACATTTCATTGTATAAATTGTTACAAGTTATAAATTAACTACAAAGATGAAAGATATTGCTTCTATATCCTATTAAATGCATTATTTAAAAAAAAAGCTATTTTATTTACAGACAATTTTGAAATGTTTTAAAGCATTCACTATATTTAAAATTATTAAAAGCTACAATTATTAAAATAAATACTATAATGTATTGTTTCATGTGTTGTAAAACCAAAGGAGGAAACGAAATATTATCATTTTAGAAGTCTTCATTTATTTAAGATGAAAGATAATTCTATTTCTGCTTATCTTTTTATTGCTGTAAAAAAGACATTATATAATTGTGTTTCATGTAATATGAATGAAATATATTTTTGGGATTCCAATCATTCATTGATTTAAAATGTTTTATTATTATGCAGAAAAGAAATAGTTTGAATGGTCTTCCCTAGTAATCCTGTTAAATGATTGTATTAATTCTTGTCATGGAAGCATCGTTCTGTATTATTTGTTCTCTTGATTCTTCATTTTAAAAAAATTATAAAAGTAGACAATATTTCAAGAAACTTCTGCTCTTGTTTATTTATTCATTTACTACTTGTGTGTTAATAAAACCATCCAATATTTTATTTTAATTTTATGAAGAATGGTCAGTTTCCTAATTTTCATTTTATTTAAATGAAAAAGCTTACAAACTCTCAAGCTTATTTAATAAGGGTAAAATAACTGTAGGGTGTTTTTAAGAAATTGATGTTTATTATTATTTTTATATATAATTATTATTTATGCATTACTAATTTATTATTATTATGCTTTGTATTATGTTGGGATAATTATAATAATATGTGTTAAAATCGGAATTGGTACAAGTAAATTTCCAGATAAACAACTTCTATTTGCAAATTATTAAGAGTTCTCAGAATTTATATTCCAGAATCAACAGTTTTATATGCTTAGTATGCAAATGAATGTATTGTTTTCAAGTAAGTGTGTGAGTTAAGATAGTTTTTAATTCTTATTGTATGATATTGGCTCACAATTATTTTATATTGTTAGCATACTTCCTTAATGAAAGAATGTCTGTTTATATGCTGTGTGAATAAGGATTAAATTTTTATGTATGATTGGTAATCCATGCATTGTTCATTTATTTATTGATATTTTTTTATGGTTAGATATTGTGGCAAGTATGTTAATCTTTTCTATTGCTCTTTAATTTTTTTATAAGACCAGCCAGAATTGATATTGTGGCTCTTTCAACACTTCCAGGTTGTGTTACCAGATGTCTGTCAATTTATTATCATCCATTTTGTTTTTAGATTTATTAGTCTGTATTTATTACGTAAGCACATTTAGACATGTACAATTATGAAAATTGTTTAGCTCTACTTAAAATTATTTTCAGGTATGTTAATTCATTGAGAATATTGAGCTTTTTATTATTATTCCATCCCTTACATCATGGATATATAAAATTTATATAAATTATTTTTTCTAGTAGTCAACTATGTTAGCAATATCATATCAGTTATATTTATGGACTGATTTTAAATATAGCTAGTATTACAATTTAATTAGCATCTTTTAGTGACCTGTTTAAAGGCATGTCTGCTATTCTGTGTGCATAATTGCTAGTCTTTTAAATAGCATGAGAATTTCTTAAATGCAAGGTAAATTTAATTATTGTGATTTTACGAGAATTTACTGAGGCATATATTTTAAGTAAATGCTTATGCTCCATTAGTTTGCACTACTATATCTATTGCTTATTGCTTTAATTTACTATATTGTATTATTTTGCTTTAATTTATATTATATATTAACGCTATGACCTTAAGACTATACGCCTAAATACAACAGTTGGGATCTCTACAAATCGTTAACACAAGATTAAAAATGATTTTAAAAGACAAGAGTGGCCACACTCTTATCTTTAACCTACTTTTTAATTATATAGACGAATCTAAAGCATTTTGATTTGAGAGCGTGAAGCCATTGAATGCTTCACTGATTAAGTTCACAATTTCTATTACAAGCTAATGTTCATGAAATCTTTTGATTTACAGTGAGTCAGTATAAAGCTCTTGTGATTAGAAATATTTAAGACAATTTAAAGTTGTAACTAATAATTAGTTAAGCGCATACTCATTACCTAAGCAATATATATTGAGGTTATAACTTTAAGACTATGTGCCTAAACATGAGAGTAGGGACATCTACAAATCTTTAACACAATATTATCTTGTGTTAAAGATTTGTAGAGGTTCCTACTGTCATGTTTAGGTGCATAGTCTTAAGATTATAGCCTTAATATAAATTGCTTAGGTAATAAGTATGTGCTTAACTAATTATTAGTTACAACTTTAATTTACATTGTATTATTAAAGTCATGCTATATTATAAATATTTTTTTTTCATTCATTAAATATGTTTATGTTTCTATTGTCATTATCACAACGATTTATATAAAGAAATCCAATTCAATGGGATTAGACATTGATTTTATCGATTCTAAGATTGTATGCAGATATTTTGTGTATGGAGAAGGTTTGTCTATAGGTATTACTTTAAGGGTGACTCTTAAATATGGGTATATTTTTGTCATGAATAATAAAATTAATAGTTGTGGGTATTATAAATACATGAATAGAATGTAGTCCTAATCTATCTAAGTTGCTAGGATACTACATTTGCCCAAGTAAGATGGCCACTACTTTTCTTCCCAGTAAAAGTTTTGAACATGATGAATAAATCTGTCCATGTAAAGGATTTTGTGAAGACTATAATCAGTGTATAAACAGTAATTTTTGTAATAATCAGCATGTTTGTAAGTGATACATTTGAGTACAGAAAAATATGTGCTTTTGAGAGAGGATATGGTTCATTCCTTTGTTTGAATTAGTTTCTTTTGTATTTGAGTTCACATAGCCATGTAACTCAAGTAAGAGAAGAATCCTAAATAGGCAGTAGGTTTACCCTGAAATAATTTTGCATATGTTTTGTCTGCATATATTGTAATCCCCTCAGATGATAGTACCCTCAGTTTAACCATATTATCATGAGAACAGGGCATATAATAGAGTACAAATAAAACAAAAGAGAGTAAACATGAATATAAAAACAGAGCACGCTGGCTATGGTGACTATAAGCATATGAGCAGAGCATAAATAACAGAAGTTACTTTGCACTAAAGACATTACAGTACATTGACATTAAATTCCTTCATTCTAACATTACATAAAACACATGGATTAAGTTAATGGTCCACACACAAAAAAATAATGATATTAAGAGAAAAATAATTAACCTCAACTATAGAAGATGATTAATAATCAGGAAGATATCTGTCTAAGTAATGATCATAAATTAGCAAAATGAAATGAATGACAAATGCATAAAGATATAGAAGATTGAATGATAATGAAAAACAAATAAGAATTAACTAATGTGAATGAATAGTGAATAGACTTTAGAATGAGAGAAAGGGGATGTGTTAACATAATGCAAATTAATTTTGAAATGAAATAGGGATCAATGAATGATGAATAAATTATACTGGTGTAATAAAATATGATGATGACAAAACTAAACAAAAATAAAATATAAATGAACTATTACAATAATGCTGGTGATAGTGAATGGAATCCTGAAACATTAATTTGATACTACTAAAATAAAAGCAAGAGTTTCTAAATCTAAATAATCAAAGAAGGTTTAAATCTTTGGGATTTTAATTAATCAATAAAAACTATAAGAATAAAAGATAAAAGAATAAGGCTAAGTATACCAAATGACTTAAGGAATAAAATCTAACAAACAAAACCAAAGTTTAAAATTATTAATCAATAATTTCTCAGGATTCATATGACTTTAGAATACAATGATTTCATAATGTATATCTGGACAAGTCCATAAAACAAAACAATCATGTTAATCATTAGATAATCGTAAAACATTTTTATTACAATTACAACAATAATAATAGAACAATAAAAACATCATATAAGGATAATTTAAATTTGACCTCTTTGATCAGCATGGCTAAGTTTAGTCAATTATTGTATCTTACAATTTAGTAAGATATTATTTAAAATCAAATATTTTGTTTTAAAGAAGCCATTTAAAATAGTATCTTTGCATAATATCAAAAATAGTTTAATCAGTCAATAGTATAATTTTATATGCTCTAAATATGAGTTAAATAAAATTTATTAATGACATGTTGAACATATAATAAAATTAATAAATATTGGATAATGGCAATGGTGATAGCAATAATAATAATATGGATATATATTAAATTTATTAAGCACAAGCAGATGATATAATAATAATGTGAAAGGCTAAAACCTTTGACAGATGTGCCTTAAAAATGTTTAAGTGACAGTCAGATGTAATAATGACTGCACGTGGAACTCTTAATTCAAAAACATAAGCCAAAAATACGAGAAAAATATGGAACCACCTTCTCTACTTAAATTTATATATAAATAAGCCAGACTAAAGCATTCTGAACTAAGAGCGTGAAGCTTAAAACACCTTCACATTTAATTCACTAAATATTATATATAAATAACGTGAAATATTTAGTGAATTAAATGTGAAGATGTTTTAAGCTTCACGCTCTTAGTTTGGAATGCTTAAGTCTGGCTTATTTATATATAAATTTAAGTAAAGAAGAAGATGATTCCATCTTTTTCTTGTATTTCTGGCTTGTGTTTTTGAATTAAGAGTTGCACATGCAGTCATTATTACATCTGATTTGCTGTCACATAAGCATTTTTAAGGTGCATCTGTCAGTTTTAGCCTTTCACTTTATTATAATAATATGGATAGTGTTTAGCAATAAGATTACTGACAACTTACTAAATTTCAAACAAATTTCATTTACAATTAATATTTACACATTCAATATATATATATCCTTTATCAAATCTATCAAAAGGAAATTTTATAACAAAAAAAAATTATTAACATGACTAATACTAACATAAGAATATCACAATTGTAATATATCATTACATTTTATAGTAGTAGTATTATTTACACATTCTTTTAATTTACATCTTTCTATCTTATTACAAATTTGTTAAATTTTGTTTACAATGTATAGATTTATTAAATTGCAATACCAAAATTAAATATATAAGTATAGTAATCACAAACATACTATTTAACAAATGGCAGGCTGACATTACTTAATACAAAGCGCTTTTAAGATGACAAATATTTTTAAGGCATCAATAATTATGCTTATTTTATGACATTAAGAAGATTATGTAGCTTTCCAGTTCTATTTATCTAAACTGTTGGACTGAACCACTAAATATAACATGATCACCATTTCTTATGCTTTCTCATAACTTATTAAAACAGGCAAAACTCTCCATACAGTAGTGGTTTGCACTGAGTGGCCCTACTGTATGGAGAGTTTTGACTGTTGCACTGGTAATGCAATTTAAATTTAACCAAAAAAATCGATATCACTGGAAATCTATCTTTAGTTACCTAATATTCTATTATAAAACCTTTCTATAATACTTAACTAAGAGTAACAAACAATAAATACAGTATGCATATTTGATATCACTTTGAAACAATGATAAACTGTACAATAATAGAATTATAAAATAATACTTAACAGAGGTATTACTATTTTGTATCATTTTCGTAATGCTAACATAGTTCACAGATCTAACTCATATCTTTTCAAAGATGATTTATTGCCACTAAATATTAAACCAAGAATTAATGAGGTGATTTTAATGCCATATGCAATATATCCATAAGTATAACAGTGATGAGCCAAGGCATATAAGTAAGCAAGTAACCTAGATAATGATCATTCCATGACTGTGCATGGTCTGCTATCCAGGTGTCACTATTTGGAACACCTTTAGGCATATGATGAGAAAGAGGTGGGTAATCCCTTATTTAAGGAAATACATAAAATTCTTTGTAATAGCAGAGGCCTTAATTAGTCAAAAGTCCATGGGCATCTATGTGATACACCCATGATAATGATTTAACACTTTCATGGAGGGTAAGGAAAAATCTACAATTCAAGTGAGATGACATTGATATAATATTTGTCTGAAGGTTTGTTTGATGGTATATTATAAGATGTGATATGTTGGACTATTTCCATCATTTATGACTGAATGTTGAATATATAGCAACACCTGAGGAAGAGTGGAGATTAATACTACTCAAAATGTTGTGTAATTACTAACCTGTATTGTCTATTTGTGTGTTACTAACAAGTTGTTTGTATTTGGAAAAGTTTAAATAAAGTTTAAAATTTTCTATACATTCAACATTCACTCATAAATGATGGAAATAGTCCAACATGTCACATCTGACATTAATATAAAATCATAACAAGCATAACGACATATCATGTTATGATTATATAACCCAATAACAATCAAATCTCACAAATAACAATGTCTGTCTTATAAATGTGAATACCAAACAAACAATATAATCAGCAATTAATATGTGGATATTAAAATAATTATTAACTCAAAAGCAATTTGAAACAGGTAATAACTATCAATAGTAAATAGTCACATAATACAATATATAATAAAATATTAAATCTGCCTAAATTCAATCAAAATTGAATTTTACCTTCAGTAATCTTTTGATAGTGGAAGCATTACTAAAGAAATAACAATAACAAAAAATGATATAATAAAGCTTAAAAATTCATATTAAATGATTTTACCTTTTTTGTGATCGGTTAATATAAATACCTCTTAAATATAATGCTTACCTCAGATCCCTTTTATTTTATGAGCAAGCTGACTGCTGACCACCTACAAATATTACATTCATATAAGATTATAGTAAAATACACAAAACACACACACACACAAAGTATTATTAAATAATATTTTTTTTATATTTCTTCTGTCAAGAAAAGAAAAAATTGAATGTAACAATTTACAGAATTATTTTGAAGGCTTTGTAATGTTCTTTGCTTTTTAATAATTTCATAATTACTTTGCATTTCTCACTTCATTTTTTTCTGTAAATATAAAGTGTTTCTTCTTTTCTGTGATTTACCAATGGAATTGTTGAGAGATATCAACTCCCATCTTTTACTTGAATATATATAATTAGCTTGGAAGATTATTTTACATAATATCATTATTATAACTTACTATTTATCACAAATATCTATCTCACTATAAACTCATCAACACTCCTTTAACACTTTAAGCAAATAATTTTATTTATTTAACAGTTTCGACTGTAATAGCAGTCTTCGTCAGATCTACAACATAAAAAAATTAGATAAATATTATATCAATACAACCAAAATTATTATTCTTCATATTCTCATATAAAATTATAATAAAACAAAATAATATAAAGCAAAAACAACTCAGTCCAAAACCTTTCAACCAAAATTTTCCCATATCTTTTAAAAAAACCCAAAACATAAAACCTAAACTATAAAAAATAATAAAAAAATTTTAATAATAAAAATATAAAAATTTCTTTAAAATCATTTTTAAATTATTTTTTAAGATTACAAGCAAATAAATGTATTTAAACAATTCAAATTTTATCATCAAACCATTAAAAACAAAACCCTTAAAACCCATTAAAACATTAATCTAAAAAATTAATACCAAAAATTATCATTTTTATCATAATTACATATATAAGACCAAAAACCCAAAATTAAAATTAAAAAATAAACTTAAAAATAAAAATCAAAAAAATATTAAAAAACAAAAACCATAAACTAAAATCATTCTGTGCCCCTTTTTTTACACTCTCATTTATACCCTACTTACTTCATTTTATACCTTCATACCATCCCCTCAATTCCCTTCTTCATATATACTCTAATACTCCCTACCATCTTTACTTATTTAACTACCATCTTATAACATTTAATATCAATACAAACTTAACTATTTTACCTTAACTTTCCTTATACCTTCACCTTTCCTCCATCTTTTTTTTATTATTAACCACTTCCCAACTTCCTTTCTTTCCCCATCAACTAGCTCCCCCTATTAACCACTTCTATTACTTAATTACCCTAACTCTTAATTCTTTATTAACCACTTCCCAACTTCCTTTCTTTCCCCATCACCTAGCTCCCTCTATTAACCACTTCTATTATTTAATTACCCTAAATTTTAATTCTTTACCCTATCAAGCTTTACATTTCCCCTCACTTAAATCATTCTAAACTTTTCTACTGTTTAATTTCACACTACCAAAGTCCTAATCCTTTTTTCTCTATTAATACTAGGCCTTATTCTCTTAATTAACAATGATTCTCTTATCTTCCTGTCCCTTCTACTGTTTGCAAAACTAATCATTTTTATACTTTCCTTCTCCAAATCATGCCCTGTCTTCATCATATGCATAAATACTGGTGAACTTTTTTCATACCTATGTTGCCTCAGCCTTGTATATATAGAGTTCTTTGTCTCACCCACATATTTATTTCTAACCCCCTTATCCCTACACTTTTTACACTCTATCATATAAACCCCATTAACATAATTCCTCTCTTTATCTATATATTTATTATCCAAAACCTTCATCAAATTTTTTCTCTTCTTATTCACTATTCTGTATTTCACATCATTTCTATATTTTACATTAAGCTTTTCAATTATACTATTAATTTTCCTAACTATTCTATAATCATGTACTCTTATTCCTATATATTTGTTTTTCCTATCCCTTTTAATTACTCTTCTCTCATTCTCTTCTTCCTTTCTACATTTCCTTTCTACACTCTCAATATTCCTCTTTATTATCTTTTCTGGATACTCACTATCCCTAAACTCCTTAAATATCATATCTATTTCCTTTTTATAATCTTCTTTATCTCTGCAATAATTATTTGCTCTAAATACTCTTGATGTTATAGAATTAATTTTAAATTGCTTATCTACATCAGACTCCCAATTCACTATATTACCCTTCTCCTTTCTAAACACCCCTGTTCTCACTTTACACTTCCCTTTACTATACTCTTTTTTCATCATTATATCCAAATACACCAATTCATTATTCTTTTCCCATTCCATTGTGAATCTTAACTTCTTATCCAACTTATTAACCTTATCATAATACTTTTTTACTTGTCTTTCAGTCTTATTAAATATCAATAAGAAATCATCTACATATCTCTTAATTAAAATTGGTCCATTTTCCTCCTTCACCATAGCTTCTTCCATATCTTGCATGTAAATATCACTCAACACTCCACTTAATGCCCCTCCTTTCAATAACCCTTCTTTCTGTTTATAATAACTCCCATTAAACTGAAAAGTAATATCTCTACAACACAAGCTCATTAAATTTTCCAACACTTCTACTGGCATTTCTACCTCTTTCTCTCTATCCCTCCTATACTTGTCCACTGCCAACCCTATTGCTTTCTTTACATCTATATTTGTGTACATAGACACCACATCCATTTTCACCATTATCAAATTATACCTCTCATATTTTTCCACCCTTTCCCTAATTTCCTCCACCAACTGCCTATTATTTTTTATGAAAGCCACACTCTCCCTATTCACATACTTCCTAAACATCTTTCCCAACCATTTTGATACCCTATCATAATACGATCCTATACCATTAATCACTGGTCTCAATGGCACCCCTTCTTTATATATTTTTGGTGCTCCATAAATCTTCGCCACCTCACAATCCTTACTTACTATATTTTCCATTACTCCCCTACTTATTATTCCTTTATTATACAATCCTTTAACCATTCCATATATCTTATCACTCTTCATCTTCGTATCATTCCTTCCTATTTTAACAAAAAATTCCTCCTTCAACAACTCTTCCATTTTTTAAATATATTCTTCTCTATACATTACAACCAATTTTCCACCTTTATCTGACTTCATAAAAATTACATCTCTTTTATATTCCCTTTTAAGTTTTTTGACTTCATCTATCCTTATCTTTCTTTCCATCTGTTTCCTATTTTGTCTTACATACTTCATTTTATATACCATATTACCAATATCTTCTTTTAATTCATTCATCCATTTTTTATCATTCCCATTCATAACATTATACACATCTCTATTATCATAATAACATATCCCATATTTGTCCTCCAACACTCTCTGCACCATTTTTTCTACCCCTATTTGTAATTCCATAGTATCTTCTCTGCTACTATCTTCATATGGAACATACTTCAATCCTTTGTTTATTATCCTTAAATGTTCTTCTTTCAATTTTATTAATGTCAAGTTACATTACTTTCTTCATTTCTTTCTTCTCCTACTTCTTTTCCTTCTCTTCTCATCAACTTATCCATCTTCTTATGTCTTTCATTTGTCTTATCATTTATAATACCCCTCTTCACTTCAAACAAGTCTTCAAATAATTGTTCTTCTTTCCTATTAATTCTAGTCACCAGTTTCCTTTCCAAATCCTTAATATCTTCATAAATCCTGTTTTTATTTCTATATCCATCTCTTATATATTCTCTTAATACTCTATCCTCCATATTCCTTATCAAGTCTTCTTTATTTTTCATCATCTTCCTCAACTTTTCCATTTTCATAAAATTTGGAATAACATTTCTATTTAAGCACCTTTTCATGAACCTTATATTATTCTTAACATTATTTAATCTAATTAATAATCTCCTTCTTCTGTGTACCATCCTTGACACCTCCTCCCCTGCTACCACTTTAATATATTCTATATACTTCTTAACATTGTTAATGTCTTCCATCCTGGTTGTATATCCACAATATTCACAAACTTCTTTAGCCTGTTATTCTTTCGTGTATTATCTTATATTTCACATATAACTCTTATCCATTTTTTTTTCTCCCTCTATATTTTGCTTCTTTTTATATTTCACTATAAACTCATCAACACTCCTTTAACACTTTAAGCAAATAATTTTATTTATTTAACAGTTTCGACTGTAATAGCAGTCTTCGTCAGATCTACAACATAAAAAAATTAGATAAATATTATATCAATACAACCAAAATTATTATTCTTCATATTCTCATATAAAATTATAATAAAACAAAATAATATAAAGCAAAAACAACTCAGTCCAAAACCTTTCAACCAAAATTTTCCCATATCTTTTAAAAAAACCCAAAACATAAAACCTAAACTATAAAAAATAATAATAAAAAAATTTTAATAATAAAAATATAAAAATTTCTTTAAAATCATTTTTAAATTATTTTTTAAGATTACAAGCAAATAAATGTATTAAAACAATTCAAATTTTATCATCAAACCATTAAAAACAAAACCCTTAAAACCCATTAAAACATTAATCTAAAAAATTAATACCAAAAATTATCATTTTTATCATAATTACATATATAAGACCAAAAACCCAAAATCAAAAATTAAAATTAAAAAGTAAACTTAAAAATAAAAAAAAATATTAAAAAATATTAAAAATCAAAAAACAAAAACCATAAACTAAAATCATTCTTTCCTCCTTTTTTTACACTCTCATTTATACCGTACTTACTTGATTTTATACCTTCATACCATCCCTTCAATTCCCTTCCTCATATATACTCTAATACTCCCTACCATCTTTACTTATTTAACTACCATCTTATAACATTTAATATCAATACAAACTTAACTATTTTACCTTAACTTTCCTTCTACCTTCACCTTTCCAATTTTAATTAAGAGATATGTAGATGATTTCTTATTGATATTTAATAAGACTGAAAGACAAGTAAAAAAGTATTATGATAAGGTTAATAAGTTGGATAAGAAGTTAAGATTCACAATGGAATGGGAAAAGAATAATGAATTGGTGTATTTGGATATAATGATGAAAAAAGAGTATAGTAAAGGGAAGTGTAAAGTGAGAACAGGGGTGTTTAGAAAGAAGGAGAAGGGTAATATAGTGAATTGGGAGTCTATGTAGATAAGCAATTTAAAATTAATTCTATAACATCAAGAGTATTTAGAGCAAATAATTATTGCAGAGATAAAGAAGATTATAAAAAGGAAATAGATATGATATTTAAGGAGTTTAGGGATAGTGAGTACCCAGAAAAGATAATAAAGAGGAATATTGAGAGTGTAGAAAGGAAATGTAGAAAGGAAGAAGAGAATGAGAGAAGAGTAATTAAAAGGGATAGGAAAAACAAATATATAGGAATAAGAGTACATGATTATAGAATAGTTAGGAAAATTAATATGTAAAATTAAGAGTGTGCTAATAACTCTAAACAAGCTTTTTTAATTTTATTTATGATAAATGCTACTACAAGAGAAGGCATTCAAATCATTAATAGTATAATTGAAAAGCTTAATGTAAAATATAGAAATGATGTGAAATACAGAATAGTGAATAAGAAGAGAAAAAATTTGATGAAGGTTTTGGATAATAAATATATAGATAAAGAGAGGAATTATGTTAATGGGGTTTATGTGATAGAGTGTAAAAAGTGTAGGGATAAGGGGGTTAGAAATAAATATGTGGGTGAGACAAAGAACTCTATATATACAAGGCTGAGGCAACATAGGTATGAAAAAAGTTCACCAGTATTTGTGCATATGATGGAGACAGGGCATGATTTGGAGAAGGAAAGTATAAAAATGATTAGTTTTGCAAACAGTAGAAGGGACAGGAAGATAAGAGAATCATTGTTATTTAAGAGAATAAGGCCTAGTATTAATAGAGAAAAAGGGATTAGGACTTTGGTAGTGTAAAATTAAACAGTAGAAAAGTTTAGAATGATTTAAGTGAAGGGAAATGTAAAGCTTGATAGGGTAAAGAATTAAAATTTAGGGTAATTAAATAAGAGAAGTGGTTAATAGAGGGAGCTAGGTGATGGGGAAAGAAAGGAAGTTGGGAAGTGGTTAATAAAGAATTAAGAGTTAGGGTAATTAAGTAATAGAAGTGGTTAATAGGGGGAGCTAGTTGATGGGGAAAGAAAGGAAGTTGCAAAGTGGTTAATAATAAAAAAAATATGGAGGAAAGGTGAAGGTAGAAGAAAAGTTAAGGTAAAATAGTTAAGTTTGTATTGATATTAAATGTTATAAGATGGTAGTTAAATAAGTAAAGGTGGTAGGGAGTATTAGAGTATATATGAGGAAGGGAATTGAGGGGACAGTATGAAGGTATAAAATGAAGTAAGTAGGGTATAAATGAGAGTGTAAAAAAAGGGGGAAAGAATGATTTTAGTTTATGGTTTTTGTTTTTTGATTTTTAATATTTTTTAATATTTTTTTTGATTTTTATTTTTAAGTTTATTTTTTAATTTTAATTTTTGATTTTGGGTTTTTGGTCTTATATATGTAATTATGATAAAAATGATAATTTTTGGTATTAATTTTTTAGATTAATGTTTTAATGGGTTTTAAGGGTTTTGTTTTTAATGGTTTGATGATAAAATTTGAATTGTTTTAATACATTTATTTGCTTGTAATCTTAAAAAATAATTTAAAAATGATTTTAAAGAAATTTTTATATTTTTATTATTAAAAATTTTATTATTATTATTTTTTATAGTTTAGGTTTTATGTTTTGGTTTTTTTTAAAAGATATGGGAAAATTTTGGTTGAAAGGTTTTGGACTGAGTTGTTTTTGCTTTATATTATTTTGTTTTATTATAATTTTATATGAGAATATGAAGAATAATAATTTTGGTTGTATTGATATAATATTTATCAAATTTTTTTATGTTGTAGATCTGACGAAGACTGCTAGTACAGTCGAAACTGTTAAATAAATAAAATTATTTGCTTAAAGTGTTAAAGGAGTGTTGATGAGTTTATAGTGAAATATAAAAAGAAGCAAAATATAGAGGGAGAAAGAAGAAATGGATAAGAGTTATATGTGAAATATCTATCTCCAATATATTTTATTAAAATCATATTCTGGAGACTTCAAATAAACATTTATCAATCAATTATTACTAATCATAGAGCAATTGCTAAAATCATAATTAATTATGACCTCTTTTTTAACTTTTAATACTTTTTAAATTGGAAGAAAACACAATGCTGAAAATGAACGTTGATTTTAAAATATTATTGCTGTATATAATTATTTAATTCTAAGGTATAATCCAGCTATCCAGTAAATATTCTATTGTATTTTAAAATTCACAATATTATTGATATAATGAATTACCAATTTGCAATTAAGTTGAACGGTGAGATAATATTGATAGATAATAATTCATTTGATAACTATAACATATTCCATTACAGCTAAGTAAAGTCCTATCTGTTTTTTTCTGTAAATTTGAGATAATTTATGACATTAAATATTAAGAATTTAAGTAAAGGATTTCTGAAAACTTGAGTGTTAATAGTCGTCTATTCATTCATAATTAATAAAACATAGACTGGTACGAGTTATTATTATTATTACTAATTTAAACATAATAAAATAATTTACATTATTTCCAGCATATTTGATACATTCTATAATGCTAAGTAGAAATTAAAGGCACAAACATTTAGTTTAAAATAGCATTCCATTTAAATAAGTGTTTTATAAGGGTTCCAGGAGAATTATTTAGCAATTAAAATCAGATATAACTTTTAATAAAGTTCACTTTTAATTTCCTATTAAAATAGTTCTAAAACTACTTTCTATCACAATTTCAAATTCGTAATAGTAGCATTTATTACACATTTTACAGTTGTTATAGATAAAATAATTATAGGGTAATTTATGAAAATTAATGCTTAACCAACTGCTTATGGTTTAACTTAATCTTGGTAGCCATTTCTTACTTCAATCTAGCTTTTGTTCATAAACCAGTTTTCTTATTATCAGTTGGTGGTCATAATAATTGCTTTTGTGAATGAAGTGTACTTTAATATTTACTCCATGGTTTTAAACCAATAAACATCACATGACCACCTCTTACTAAAGACATCAAAATATATGGGCACTGAACTGAATTCAGACCATATGACTATATAAGCTAATAGGCTTGGATTGAAAACATTAAGGTGTTTTCAGTTTAAGACTCATAGTTTTGTAGTTAAATGGAGATAAAAGGTAGTTGCTGGAGGGTTGCATTAGATCCTAAGATCTAGATGCAGTGCTCTCAGATACAAGGCTCCTCACTGACAAAGGCCATAAGCCAGAAACTAGTCTGGGGATATTGGATGAGTAGGCATTAGATGGGGATTTTATGCACAAGCATTCTGGCATCCATTGATTACTCTAGTTTGCTGTGTGTGGCAATACATATAGTGAGTTGCCTGTTTTATACTCCATGGTTTACTAATTAATAACAATTATAATGTACTTTTTACTATAGAAAATAATAAATTTTAAATATTTATATATTTTAAATAATAGATGTTTCTTTGATAGTCAGAAATGATATCCTCATGTTTAATCAAAAATAATCCCCCTTCCAAGTTTTTACTAGCTAATTTATAAACTTTTTAGCCAAGGGGCTGATAGTAAATCAATAAACCAATCAGATTCTTTATTGTCAATAGAGATATTTGTCTAAAATTAGCAAATCACCTTTTAATCTTGGTTATAATTAATTAACTCTTACTAGTATTTTAGAATATGGTAAAAAACTCAGTGATTCATTATATTTTTTAGGGTAAAATTATTATAATCTTAAGATTGTCTATAAACTACTATTTAACAATAAAAATATTAAAGTAATTGTTGGGTTTTATTGAAAGTAATGTTATATTACATCGTAGACATTGAAACTAATTTATCTGTCAAATCATATGTGAGCATGCCCACACATATCCTGACAGAGAGCTGACATAATGTTGAACAGTCTGATTATTTACTATCCTAGAGAGATTTGTTTATCATGTTTCTCTATTTTCATCCAATAAAATGAATAACCATTAGACCACACTACTGACTCAAACAATAAATTTCAATAATTAACATTACAGTTGATCAAAATTTAAAATTTTAGTTCATGGATTGATAAAATATAACTTGATGAACATTGTGGCCAACCATAAGGTTATAATATACACCCTGCACATTTTATCATGGTTAAATTCTAGTTTATAAGTGCAAGTGTATTCTTGTAAGGTATCAGCTAATGTTTGTATTTGTTTTTAGTTGTTAAAAAGCTGTTATATCATCCATGTTGGCTATGCAATTTACATTACAAACAAGTGTGATTATGTAGATCTCTGTAAGATGTTCTTCATTGTTGCTAAGTAATGGATTTGTGTATATGGTGAATAGCAATGCACTAACCAGAGACCCTTATGAAATTTGATGTGGTTTAAAAAGAATAGATATTTTCCCATTTGGAAATATGTATATTTCTCTACTTATTAGCAAGTTTGTGAGCAAATATAATATTGATATTGTTGTTTTTTGCCTATTGTTTTTATAAGAACATCAATTGATACTAAAACAAAAAGTCCTTATATCCAGTTGTACTGCCATCAAGCTATATTTTTTTGCATTTTTCCCAGTACTAATGACAGTTTTGAATATAAAAACTGCTTGCCCTGTTGATGAGCCTTTTTTAACAAATTGTGCCTTTATAACAATGATATAAGGTGTGGTTCCATTTTGTTTTTTATTATTGTTTTGAGTAATTTTTTAATACCCAATGGGCCTATAGATATTGATCTTATGTTTAACATTGTAAAGAGAGAAGTTTGTTTCTTTATAAATGGAATTGTTGCTATAGAGTATATATCCTGACTATGATATATCCTTTTTGACAGAAAGTTAAGTAGAAGTGAACTGGTTTAAGTATGCAAAAACAAACTTTCACATACCAGTAGCCCAGAATGGCATGAGTCTGACATCTTCTCCAAACTTTGTATAAAATCTTTATGTTTGAATATTTCTGGATCATCTGTTTTTCCAAAATGGCTAAAAGATGGTTTGAGTACTGGTTAATTTTGACATATTTACATAAATGTGTTTGTAGACTGTTCTTAGCATATTATTATCACTTGTAACAACCACAACTTCTGTCACTAATGCTAAATGAACTCTTGCTGCAGATTGGTGGCCTAGTGCCCATCAAATATATAGTCTGGACCAGATATGAAATTGTGTGATGAAAATCTTTTTCTTTTTTGTAGTAATGTATTCTTTTGAAATATATCATGGGGATTTGTAAGTTTTTTAGATAATAATTATTTTCTATAGTTGGGATACTATGTATTATCTTTTTATGTAATTCATAAACTAGAGTTAAGAGTTTTCTTGGTAGGGTAGTGGCTCTTGTGACATAGTTTATAGTATGTGCTATTATTTGTGTGTACAATATCCATTTTTGTACATGGTCTATTTCTATGCCATTTAGTTAATAAAATGTAAATTTCTGAGAATAAAAATTGTTGTTTTTATACAGAATAAAATTATAATTGTTCTTTTCTGTAGTGTTATATGGTATGTATAATTTAAATCAAGAATGGCCATTATTGCTGCATGGTTTGACAGGAGAGGACACTAGCTGAATTTTTAGTGTGATAAAATGATGGTGAATAAAATACTAGAACTAAAAGTGATGAGTATCTGTTATTATTGAGTGAAACAGAATTATTTGACAGAAATCCTTCACCATAAATAAGTGGACGATTGATGAGGTACAACCATGTATTCTCATATTTCCATTCATTGGTCATTTGTTTATTATATTCTTCTGCCATCTAGTGCAAACTTTAGTAATTTTTAAAAATAATAATGGTTACTGTAATATACAAAAACTGAATTAGTTTCAAATTTACAACTATGCACACAAATAGGTTTGGGTTGAAACAAATGAAATTTTTTCAATTTGGATCAGTAGCTTGATAATATAACATAATATAAAAATGACTTGTATAGGAATGATGCATTAGATCCAAAAGATATATGTACTGTTCAAATAAATTCAAAAAGTTTCTTGTTAATGAAAGCCATAAGCTTGAAACCAACACAGGGTACTGGATAAGTATTTAATAAACACTTTCATCTAGTATTTATTGATTACTAAAGCTTACCCAAGATCACCAAAGAGTAATGAAAATGTACCAAAGCAGTTTTGTATTTTATAATATTCTTTTATTATGCAAGATGTTGCTAATTCATTAGCATTGCATTGACTCTCAATACAACAAACCAATTTGAAAACATATTGGAAGCAATTACAGTTTAAGCATTCTAAAGATGGGTCATTAGAATATAGATACAGAATACTGAAAACAAAGCATATTATTTTGCGTTTTAATCCAATAGTTTGTTTGTCTTTGAATTCCTATTTGGAATACAAATGTGAATTCCATATTTAGGACAGAATTTCTACTTAAGATTTACACAAGAATATTGACTCAGAATGTTGTGAGTCCACTTATGCAAGCATGAATAATTAAATTATGCATAAAGTATGTGTAATGTTTTCTAGAACATGCTTCTATTTAGATACTGAATAACCAGCATCATTATCATCATTTTTCACCATTATTGATTCATTGTAGAATGAAAGTCAAAAGTTTTTTCTCAGGTTCATAGTTTATATCACTTTATAACTTGTTATTTTTCATCTATCCATTTTACATGTGGTCTCTTTCTAGGTCTTTTAAATATTGGCATACAATTTAAAAATTTAGACTGCCCTTCTATTATCATTTTATCTGCATCTGATCTTTATTTACAATCTGTTAATTCTTTCAATGATGTCAGTCATATCTGTTGCTTTTCCATCAATGAATTTTGATTCAACCTCTTCATACTTAGTTTCAGGTTTCTATTTTACTTCTCTACTAAATTTCTAAATCTCAAATCCATAAATAAGAATTGGTAAAATGCATCTATAAAAACTTTTCTTTTTAAGCATAAAGGCAAATTTTTTTAATGTTAATTTTTTTTTCCAAAAAGCACTCCGAGTTTAATTCTATCACATGATTCTATCATATGGTTTCATCTTATTTATTGCTGTTTCAGCAGCATATTTTTTCTTCACACTTTTATGCCACCTGGTGTAAATTTTAAAAATTAACAGGTGTCAAATGGTAGTGATTAATAAATCCCTATCCAGTGTTATACTATCCAATATCCCAAGACTAGTTCCAAGCTTATGGCTTATGTCAATGAGAAGCTTTAGATCTTGGAACAATACACTTAGACTTTCAGAACCTAATACATCTTTTTTATAGCAGCCATCATGTATCTCTTTGTTAACTATCAAGCTGTCAGACTTAACAAGTATAAGTGCTTGTACTACTTAAAAATCTAAGGACACTATAATATATAGATACTAAACTGGTTTTAGATCTATGTAACTATACAAACAAATTGGATTAGATTAAAATATTTGTTTTTTGATGAAGCTATAAAGAGAGATAAATGGTGCCTTCTTAAAGGAAGAGACATTAGATCCTAAAAGTCCAAGTGTACTGTTCCAAGATTTATAATACCTTACTGATGAAAGTCAATAGCTTGCAACTCATCTGAAAATATAGGATAGACTGCATTGGATGGGGATTTATTAAGAACTATCACTTGACATCTATTAGTTACTAAATCTTATAATAGGTGACATCGAGGTATGAAGAAATAAAGTGTGCTGCTGAAACATTAATAATCTTTCCCAAATATTGTTGGTCATTAAGCTTTTATAATTCATTACTATCAGTTTTTATTTATGTGAAAACCAATGAACATTACTTCAGTTTTTTAGCATTAATTTTTAGTTGTGTATTCTTGCTTTTATCTATCTTGTAATTTAGCTCAGAACCGTGAAATAATATTTAGAAAAAATATCTTATACAAAATTTAAATAATTCCCATTTATTTTTATTTATTTATCTCAGCATATTTATTAACAAAATATTTCTCATTAAACTACCATAAAAAGTTATTATCTTACATCTTTATCAATCCTGTATCTTCTTAGTCTAATCACTGCTACTGCATCTTAATAAATATTCTTCAAAATTCGACAAATGTTGAGTCGATTACTAAATGGGAATGGCAAAAACATAACAAACGATAAAAAAATCAACTTTCAGAATTGTTTGAAAAAAAGAAAAAACATATTCAGGTAACCTCCATATAACACAGTAGATAGGTTTCTTAAAAATGCCATATTATACGAAGCAAAAAATTAATACAATAACAGGGTTATGTTCAAAAAGTTAAAAAAAACCTATACTATTTGTAATGTATAACTAGCAGAAATATGTTTATTAAAACAATAATTGGTCGGAATTATTACATGCTAATAATATATAACAGAAAATTTTATCTTTATAGTAAAAAGAAAACTGTTAAAATCCTAAAGAATTAATATTCCATGAATAAAATGAATTTAAAATTGTAATAAATTCTAAAATTCTGTACAAAATCTAATGTGACATATTTTTGAATGACAAATATCAACAGAGATGATATTTGTTCTTAAAATCTCTCATCACATCTTTTGTTATATGATAATTTTTCTAATTGTCATAACTTGGTGTACAAATGCTGTGTTGTAGTGAAGTTTCTCCAACTCTTGAACCATGATAGAACAAAATTTTTGTAAAAATGCTGTAAAATGGGGTAGGGGTTAATTCTAAAACTGTGTTAGAGTGTGACTATGTTCTGAAGATGCTATGTTATATGGGTGTTACCTGTATTTGATACTGTGCAGTAGATTATAATTTTGAATTTTACCTAAGAAGTTCAAATGATTTAGAATGTTGCTGGAGACTATAATTTAAACTAGGAACTTGAAATTTATTAGGTAATTGGGACATTGTTTTGCAATAAAATTGTAAATATTTTATTTGATTTTGTTTTACACTTAAACATTTCATTATCATTTGATTTTAGAAAGTCTTATTTACAAGGATTCAACTTGGTTTTAGACAGTCATCTTAAAGTTTAAAAATATTTTTTATACCAACTCCTATGCCTAAAATGGTATCAGAAAATTTAAAGTAGTAACTAAATTTTAATTAAATACTCTATTTGGATATCAAAATTATATTCTTCAACTTGAATTGTATTTTCCAGTATGGATTAGTTATTTAATTCTCTAGATTAAATGAGGCAAACCACCAAATAGTTCACCAGTTGGCATGATAAATATGAGTAGAAAATGGAAAATATTGGCGATTTAGTCTTCAAATTATGTTAGGAAGGCATAGGTAATTGAATGTAAATACCTACAAGGTGAAAGGGTATGAATATTGAAGTTATGGGAGAATAAATATAAACAAAGTGATTATACAGACGTTTATGCTGAGTTTGGGGAAAGGGGGATTTAGATATAAAGGCCATAGAGTTAACAAAGATTATGTTGTGGCAATGGGATGGAACAGGATAGAGAATATGGGAAAGGCATAGGGCGGGAAATTGAAGGTAAGGAGGTTAACAGGTTTTTCTAGGCACAGTGGGCTGAGGAATTCCTAACTCTTGAGAAAAGAAAAATCACAGTGCATCACATCATGAAAAATATTAGGCATTTATTAATTGAATGTAAATTCTTATAAACAAAAATACAAATAATGAAATTATGAGAGAATAAATATAAACAAAGTGATTATACATAAAGTGGGTACTTGGTTTTTATGCTGGGTTTGGAAAGGATAAAGGGGATCTAGATATAAAGACCATAGAGCAGACAAAGTTGATGTTGTGGAAATGGAATGGAGCAGGATAGAGAAGAATATAGAAAAAACAGAGTGGGGAGTGGAAAGAGAAGGTAAGGTGGCTTACAAGTTTCTCTACACATAGTGGGTGATTCATGACTTTAATAAAGAGGTTTAGCACATCACAATATAAATATACTGCCATACATTTTATTAAGATGTTATATTCTTTACTTTGATTTTTTTTTGTGAGTGCTTTTTTCCCATTACTATTTCAACTGTCTCTCATTATTCTTCAAAGCCTCAAAAGAAATTACATTTATACAAATGTACATATTTATCTTTATATATACATAAATACAAAAAATGATATAATTTTTTTGTTTGTTAATATATATATATATATAATACCATTTATTTATGTGGTACAAATATATTGGCATTCGATAAGATATTTAAAAGCTAAGAAAAAAAAAAGTAAATTTAGTGATCTTATTAAAAAACCGCAATTAAATTTTTTGTTTGTTTAATCTATTTTTGTAAAACGTACAATGAAAGCAAATTTTTCGTCCATATTTTTTTTGTATCTAATTAAAAATAAAGTTAAAAATTGGAAAGAACAAAAGACACAAATTACTAATCCAGATAAGTTAAAAGAAAAATATTTTAGCTAATTAAAGATGGCAGAAAGACTTTATGAAAAGAAGGACTTTGTAACTTAAATTTAAGAGAGAGTGTATAAGATTATTAGCTTATATGCTGATAAAAGGACAAAAGGATGCACAGAAGTTTCAAAAAACTGGATCGAGGTATAAAAAGAGGACAACTTCGATCTAGGTTTTTTATTTACCATCTGGTTCCATGTCTTAGAGTTGGGGGTTTCTGCAAGCGTAACCTGTGGCAATAATATATTTTTGCACAGATATGCCACTTGCTGTACCATGCTGTCCTGCAAGCATGGAAATGAAGCCATGTGAATACTGCTTTTTGCAAGAAAAAGGGTCACCACAACCGTGCTTTTGTTCTCCAGCTATAGAACAGAACAATAATTGAAGATGCCGGCAGGAGACCAACGGAAATTTCTATGAGTTTGGGATCCTATAATTCTACACAAACTTACCGGTAAGCTAAGATTAACTTTTTCCGATTGTGACTTAAAGTTTGCAAACAATTCTTAACAATAAGCTTCAAATAATTCTGATAGAGACATTAAATTTTATTATTCAAGAGACTGTTGTTTTTCCAAGAACTATAATTCTTGAACTGTTTTTTCATTAATTGATTCATGTCTGGATTGGTATGCGTGTAATCTTTCCAATTAATTAATTAATGTTTTTTTAATATTTTAATTTGTTAGAATAAAAATATTTATTTCTAATACCAACTATTCATTGTGCATTATTAATGATTATTAATAAATTTATTAATGTTAAATATAATTTACCTTTGCCAACACTGTACTGAAACAAAATCTTCCGGAGATTCCAGATAATTTCGTCGTAACTAAATGAAAGGGGTTTGGCTTGTGGATTCCAATACAGAATCCTGGTGCCTTTCAAATAAATTAAAAGCTGACTTACTTGATCCCATTATTTTAGTGGTTACATTAGTTGAAAGGGTGTTGCGTGACCAGGAAAGAATTGCATTCATTAAATCTTACTGAATTTTCTGCTGAAAAAAATTTTGATAGGATGTAATTTGGTCACCAAGTACGAGTAGTTAACTCGTAAAAAACTCTAACAGAGCAGTGGACATTACAATATATATATGATCACTAGATCGAGCTTACCAATAGCTCTAATCAAGCTTTATTTTATAAGTGCTGAAAGAGAAAGAATTCAAATCTATCGGAAAGTCCCTATCTCTGACCAATTGTTTTTGAGCTTATGGCCCACCTAAGTGGAGTGCTGGGACTCTATAAACTAGATCTGAATGGCTCACTTCAGTGGAGAACTGGGACTCTAAAAACTAGATCTGAAATACTAATTCAAAAGTCAGCTATAAAACACATTTCTATCAATTTGAAAGCCTGAAATTTTCAGAGATGTAAATGTCTTCAGATACAGCTTTACAAACCAGATAGCTATATTGGTCTGAATTCAGCTCAGCTTCACCATATTATTATTACTACTACTGCTGCTGATGCTGCTATAATAATAATTTTATTTAATAAACATATAATCTTGTGATAAAAAAATCACGCATGGAGCTTAACAAAAGTATATGTGCAAATAAAATAAAAAAACAATATATAATAAAATAATTAAATAGAAATAAAAAGTTTTTCATTATCATCAATTATAATCCAGTCCATAATGAATTTTCTCAAAGTTTTTCTTGATAGGTCATTAACATTAAATCCAATGTTCCTTATAAAAATATTGTGAAATCTTGGACCAAGATAACATTTCTGATATCTACAGTGAGTTTTAAAGTACGCTGGTTCAAAAAATAAATCAAAATCACTTGATCTAGTCACCATTATTGAAGAATTATTTTTATTCATTCCTTTGTATTTACTATAATAACAAAATATTCACTAAAAATAATTGATTAATAGTTAAAACTCCAGCACACTTATATAATTCAAGTCTTGGCAAATCCAAAGGTTTAAACAAAATAATTCTTAACGGAAAATTTTGTAGTGTTTGCAAAAACTTCAAAAAATATGCTGCAGTGCTACCCCATAATGTTATACCATAATGTCTGCTTAAGAAAATTTGTTTATATATATTTAATAGGACAGATTTATTCAAACAATCTCTTAATCTATAAAAAAGAAATTAAGTTTTCTTAATTTTACTTGAAGCCAAAAAATATGCTTACCTCAATGTAAATACTCATCCAAAATCAAGTCAAGATAAGAAATTTTTGTTGTTGTTGATGATGATGAAGAAGAAGAAGAACAAGAAGAAGGGGAAGAAGAATAATGTATTTAGTTTATTTACCTATTTTTATTCATTATGAAACAAACAATAAATGTATAATACCGTGAAATAAATTCCATACAAGAAAAATCTTGAGTGAGGAATTTAAATGTATCAACTAAAAACATCAATAAAATACAAAAAAAAGTATAAATATAACATAAAATGTTAAAATTTTACAGATATTACATTTGACAATTCAATCACAGTAGTAAATAATTACAACATAATATACAATATAAACAAAAAAAATAAAACTAATGCTTAGCATAATATAACCAATGCCATTAAATTCACAGAACATGTTAAATAATTTAGGACCATTATAACTAAATTGCTTCCTACTGGATGTTTTAAGAAAATTAGGTAAAGCTAGCTGATATTTAGTAGATAAATGAGTATTTACAACAGAAGATGTAGTATCCAAATGAAGTTTCCTACAATAAAAATCAAGAATCACTCTATATTTATACAAATGGAAAACATCTAGTATATTAAATGTCTCATAAATATCTTTAATAGATGTGGTGTGATCTACCAAAAATGATACACATTGTATAATTCTGTAAAACAGACAGAGTAGTCATTGCAAAAGTAGAACAGTTCCCCCAAACTGAAATATTATAATGTAATAAGCTTTAATAAGAAGAAACATATAATAATAATAATGATGATAATAATAATTATTATTATCATCATTATTCTGTCTTTTTATATTTTTTCTCAAGAAATTTGCATGGCCATGCTTGCTTGTGACTGCTGATAATGAGTCAAAACAGTTTTTAAGTGATCATAATTAGCTATTATGACCATATCTTCTTTACAGGTTTAATTCATCAATTATTTTTAAATAATTTTGTGATTCAAACTTTATCCACAACATACTTTCCAAAAAATAATGTTTCACAGTGACATAACATTGATACATGACAATTTTACTAGTTAAAGTAATTGAAATTTAGTGATGTATTACTTTCTTTTAATGAATGATCATCAAATTTCTTGCAAATATATTTGGGGTATCATTTAATAAAACCATTGTTTTAAAATTGGAGACTCATAAACTATGATCAATTCAGCTATCTTCTATAATATATCAAGTGCTTCTAATGAGCCAAACCAATATCTTTTAAAATTAGTCAGTTTCACTACCTACACAAACCAATTATCTAGTAATGCCTACTTGCATTAATACAATTCAAATACTCAATTTTTCAAATTATATCTACTAGGCAGAATGTGTATTAGACTCCTCTGGAAATATGGTTTAATGTCTCCTAGGTCAAACAAACATTATTAATAGTGCAACTAGAGATATGTCAAATAATTCAGTAATGTCTACAAGTTTCCCATCTGGAGGAACGACTGCAAGTGCTACCAATGTTAATATGTGTAAAAAGATATTGGAGGGAATCATTTAATTTTCGTCTTCATTAAATGATGGAAATTTAGAGTAGCAACTTAATGCAGAGCATGCAAAATTTTAATTCCAAATATCACTAAAGATTGAAATGTTGACATATTTCAAAGTATCAAAACAAAAAAATTCAATATGATAATATACTTTGCCTGGATTTCAGTTCTCATGCAATAATTACTTACATTTGATTCTTAATGATAAATGATCAATACCCATATTTTATGCTGAACCAGCAATCATTATTTGGTCCAGATCATCATCTCCCCCCCATATGTATAATCAGTCCTTGGTTTATATTAAGATAGCAAGAATCTTCAAATTTTAATGGATAGGCTTCAATCCACTCCAACTCTTCAGCCATCCATACCCTTGAAAATCTGATAATGGAATGACAAATCCCTTGATGATGCTATTATTTTTTTCATGTCAATCTTGTCTTTATGTATTTCTCACTCCTCATATATAGGACATTTTCCATTTAAATATACAGATAAGGGATGTGCAGATACAGACTGAATCTGTAATATTTAAATGTATTTATTATATAATACATAAAGATATTAATACTCTAACCAGCAATGGTCTATCAAATAAATGAAATATCAAAACAAGCAAAACTCTCTATACAGAGTGCCACTCAGTGCCAGCCAGAATAATCAATGAATGCCAGAAGGCTTATGCATAAAATTTCCATCTAGTGCTTACTCATCCAATATCCCCAAACTAGTTTCTGGCTTGTGGCCTTTGTCAGTGAGGAGCCTTGGATCTGAGAGAACTGCACCTAGATCTTAGGATCCAATGCAAATCTCCAGCAGCCACCATTTATCTCTACTTAACTACAAAACTATGAGACTTAAATTGAAAACACTATAATATTTTCAATCCAAGCTCATCAGCTTATATAAAACCTAGATCCAAATCTCCAGCAGCCATCATTTATCTCTACTTAACTACAAAACTATGAGACTTAAATTGAAAACACTATAATATTTTCAATCCAAGCTCATCAGCTTATATAAAACCAAAGACACCAAAATGTATAGGTACTGAACTGAGTTCAGACCTGTATGACTAATAAGCTGATGAGATTATATTGAAAATATTATAGTGTTTTCAATTTAAGTCTCATAGTTTTGTAGTTAAGTAGAGATAAAAAGTGGCTGCTGGAGGGTTGCCTTAGATCCTAAAATCTAGGTGCAGTATTCCACAAGCCTTCTAGGCATCCATTGATTACTCTGGCTTGCACTGATTGGCAATACATATAGAGAGTTTTGCCGGTTTTAATAACAGTTAAGATCAAGCATAAGAATAGTCATCATGTGATGTTTATTGGCTTAAAACCAATCCTGCCTAAAAGGATAATGGTGGCTATGGTTATTAAAGAACCAAAATGTATAGGTACTGAACTGAGTTCAGACCTATATGACTATATAAGCTGATGAGCTTGGATTGAAAATATTATAGTGTTTGCAATTTAGGTCTCAGTTTTGTAGTTAAGTAGAGATAAATGGTGGCTGCTGGCAGGTTGTATTAGATCCTAAGATCTAGTGCATTGTTCTCAGATCCATGGCTCCTCACTAACGAAGGCCACAAGACAGAAACTAGTCTGGGGATATTGGATGAGTCTTCTGGCATCCATTGATTACTTTTGCTTGCACTGAGTGGGCTATATGTATAGAGAGTTTTGCCTATTTTAATAACAGTTAAGATCAAGCATAAGAAATAGTGATCACGTGATGTTAAATGAAATAGCCTCTATCGAAAGCACAAGATGAGAGAAAAAAAGATGATTTTTATCTGTCAAGCATTAGTGGTCGAGGGACCTGCGACAGCTGCTTTGCAGGCGGTTGTCCTGGGTTGGCGGGTTCGCTTTCCGGCTCATGCTATGACATGCGAAAAAAAAGCTAATCTTAAACACTTTGGAAAAGAGATTTTAAATCAATCATATCACTTTATTAAGCTATATTTCAAATTGCTTATATTATTGTTTCATATTATTTGCATAAATTGAATTAAACATAAATAAGATGGATCAATCTTGTCTTTTAAAAAGTTTTAACTTTTTTTTTGATTGAGAATATTTCGTTACTTAATTAATCATATATAATACATTGAGCATAAATACTCTAAATAGTATATAATTTTATAGGGATATCATATATATATAAGATTGTATATCGAATGGAATGCACTTTTTAGGACTATTTTAATGAAAAGGAAAAAGAATGAAACAAAAAGAAGGCAGAAAAAGAACTTATGAATGTATCAACGGTTTTCTTGGCCTTGAGAAAGAAAAATAAGTGCTAAAAGTTTTTTTTTAAAAAAGCTGGCTCGAGATAAAATACCTTCATAAAGAAGGAGGGGGGTAACGGAAATTCATAGAATCGAGAATAAATGGATAGCGGCGTTAATTAATCTAATTCAAAAGGATTATTGATATATTTTTCGTTTGTTAGGGTGGGAAGGAGCGTGAGGGAAATCTTATCATTTATTTATTTTAATAAATAGTTTTACGCAAAAGGCATTGGATATCGCCAGCTAGGAACATGCACGGAGTAAAAACTTAAACGTGCTAGGCTTTTGAACCTGTCCCACAAAAATACTTAAGTTGCTACAATATAAAATAATCGCCTACCCGTGAAGGAAGCCGCTCTAAGCATTTGAACTGAAATCGACTTCAAAAATTACTACAAAGTTAAGGAATCAAGCAGACTGGATACATCAGAGATCGTCAATTTCAATGGCCATGGCACCGAGTAAACTGTTATGATTACCTTTATGGATTCGTGGTTTTCCCCGGTGAAATTTTAGGTAGTATGTACATTTTATTATCTATATTTTTTCCCAATATTAGTGCGTCTTTTGTGATAGCGTATAAACACTTTCGACTTTCGTAGTGACTATCTGATTAATTCTCTTCTGCATTCAAAAATAATATTTCACGTCTGAACGGATAGATGTTTTTTTTTTTAAAAAAAAATATATTTATTATTTGATTTGTCGATCTATGCAGCGTGTGTGTGTGTTTTATAGAAAATATTTGAGCACAAATAGAATTATCTTTCATGATTTATTAATTATATTAAATTTAAGAGAAAACATATCTATATCTATGTTGTTTCATTATTTCGGGATTTTTGGAGAGTACAGGGAGATAAATTTGAACAAGTGTAACAATTATTTCGGATAGATTAAGTTCATATTTGTGTATTGCTGTCCTTTGCATATTTTGTCACGGGTTAAATACCACGCACTCTGAGTGAGCTAGCCAGTGACCGGGTTCTCTAATTATCCCTTATCGTTTTTCTTTATTTCTTCCAGCGTAATTCTTATGTAAAAAAGATTGTGTCCTTCGCATATTTTGTCACGGGTTAAATACCACACACTCTGAGTGAGCTAGCCAGTGGCCGGCTTCTCTAATTATCCCTTATCGTTTTTCTTTATCTCTTCCAGCATAATTCTTATGTAAAAAAGATTGGCGCTTGGAGTCATAAGTGAGGTCCATAAATATGCTGGGCGAGAAATATATAAGTAAATATTACGAATTATTTGAATTAAAGAAATATTAAAATACTGCAATACAGAAACATATTGCATCATGCTGTGGGTTAAGTTAATGATACTATTCTTAATACGGGATAGCTGGTCAGTGTTTCAACGAAATATTAATAGTCTTAGATAAATACGGTATGGTACAGAATTACCGGTTTACCTCAATAATCGACCGTGTTATATAATCACGCGTATGTGCGGATAGATATATAAATACGATACGGGTGAAAAAGTGCATTTTCGTTACAATAGATTTATTAATAATAATAATAAAATTTAAAAAAATTAAAGCAAAGTAAAAATTTACATTTCTAGATTTAAATCTAAGATCATTGCATTCCTTATAAGTTAGAATAAAATTAATTAGTGACTAAGCAGATTATCTATCCCTTAATAATATCTAGGGTGGACATTCTATGATGATTTAACAATAAATTAATGAATAATTAAGCAGGGTTAAGATGGGAATATATACTTTATATAAAATTACAATCATGAATAAATGATCACCATATATTCAGAATTATGTCAGACTATACGCTTGGAATTTTAGGCTTTAAAATACATATATAAAATATACATTCTTCCTTTTTTTAAAAAATACATAAGGGTAATAGGAAGCATGGTGCAAGTTTTAAACAAGAGAATATATCCACTGATGAAGTGGGACATGCCCACCGTGACATCATAGTCAAGAATTTCCATCAGATTAGCATTTCATACTCAGCAGGAATGAGCAACTGCTACTACAACCAGTAACAAAACTATTACGGTGCTCTTTTAGTACGCGATTCCATCATTTTGAATTTCAAAAACGTCATCTGACACATCTAAGTGATAAAAAAAGTGTGCGAAAACGCAAAAAATTATGAACTCTGATTACGTGACTTTTAAAAAAAAGGTCAAAACATGGCATAATATAAAAAAAAGGCCAAAACGTACAAAATTTAGAATTCTAATCACATGACTATAATATCAAAATGTAACATAAATGATTAGATTATATAGTGATTTGAAGAAGATTAACATTGAAAAGTGTGTGACAGGCTATTCCATACCTCCTAAACTTTTTACAGCAGTTTTACAAGAAGTGTTTTGCAAATTAAAATTGGCAGCTAAGAGAATAAAAGTACATTGGAGTTTCTTTAAGTCTTCTAGATTTTGCATATGATGTGGCTGTTTCTGCAAATAATGCTTTAAAACTTCAAGAAATATTGCAAGATTTATCAGACAAAAATAAGAAAGTAGAATTAAAGATAAATGTTCAAAAGACTAAAGTTCAATGGATTTTCCCAAAAGAAAAAATAAAACTTAATAATGATCTTTGGTCAGATTATTAATATAAATGGAAATATAATGGATGAAATTAATCATAGAACTAAATTTGGATGGAGTGCTTTTGATAAAAATAATATTAAAAAGAAATTTGTCTATTATTTGAAGAAAAGTTTTCAATAAATGTGTTTTACCAGTTTTTACTTAATGGATCTGAGACATGGATCATTAACAAAAGTGGCATATAGAGATTTCAGACCACTCAAAGAAGTATGAAGAGATGTGTGTAAAAATAGATTGCAAATGAAATACATGGATAAAAAAATAAAAAAGTATTATAGATGTCATTGAAAGAATTAAGAGAATAAAGTGCAGCTGAGCTGTACATATTGCTGAAAATGATAACAGTTGGACATTTGAAATTTTAAACTGGATCCAAAGAGATTGTAAAAAGCCTAGAAAGAGTACACCTGTGAAATGGATGCATGAAATAAATTTTCTAGTTTGATGCTGAGAAGAGAGACTAGAGATTAAATAGGCTGGATTAAACTCAGTAAGATCTTAATCATGCAGTGGATCAATAGTGTTTAAGTATGATGATGATGAATCAATATTTTAATTATTTCAGAATTTATTTTAAATAATTATATATTTTAATGTTGTCTGTGTTTTTTTCTACTTTTCCTTTGAGTTTTAAATATATGTGCAATACAGTATGTTATTTGCCAAGAGACTAATTCATCTCAATAAATATGTATAAGGGTGGTTGTTTGTTTATCTGTTTGTTTATTTTTATATTTATTTATCTGTCTGTTTATCAATTGATAGATTCATTCCATCAGTTTTATATGCTGCTATCAGTTGTTCATCTCAGTATTAATATTAAGTTCTCAGTAATAAATGAATATATATATATATATATATATAACTACAACCATTAAATGTCTGTATTTTTAAATTATATAATAATAATTCAAACAAATATATTTAATACAGTATTCAAAATTAAATAATATATTCTTTACCAGAAGTACTTTCAATTGTTTCACTGACAATCTTTTTCAACTGTTAATACGTTTGTATTAACAGTTGAAAAAAGATTGTCAGTGAAACAATTGAAAGTACTTCGGTAAAGAATATATTATTTAATTTGAATACTGTATTAAATATATTTGTTTGAATTATTAATATATATATATATATATATATATATATATATATATATATATATATATATATATAACCAAAACTGTCTAACACTATACTAACAAAAATAAAAATGCAAAACCATAAAACAATACAATACTAGATTAAATCCAAAATTTTACCAAAATCCTTACACAACCATGATTTCATCTACTACAAATAGACCTTCTCAAGTGAAAATCAAACTAAAGGAAAACATATATATATATATACAAACAAACAAACCTTCCCATAATTCATTTCAAACCCCACCTTCCCTTAATATTGATTATTTGAAGTGTAGTGTTATTAATAAGTTTTCATGCTCTATTAAATTATTTGTTAGGTATGTTGATGATTGTTTGTTTGTTATTCAGAAAGAGAAATTAGAAGAGTTTTTATGTGGATTGAATGGTTTTGATTCTAGTATTAAGTTTACAATTGAGGGGGGTGGTTTTGATTTTTGTAAAATTAAAGTTTTTAGATTTAATGTTGAGAAGATTAATGATGTTTTATTTTGTAGTCATTTTATAAAACCTAAAAATTTGAGAAATATGATTAGGCCTGATAGTTATCAGCCTTTTATACATAAGAAAATGTCTTTGTTGAATTTTTGTTGTCGGAATAGAAGGCTTAATAATTTTAATAATGATGCTGATATTCAAAGAAGTCAATTTGCTGCTGAATATGTAGAATTGGGTTATAATCATGATTTTATTAAAAAAGTGGTATTTAATAATAATGTTTATAGTCGTGATTTGGATGATAAGAATTTTGTTGGTAAGCGTGATGATTATATGTCTTTACCATATAAAGCATCAATATATAATTTGGTTTATAGGAATAGTCATTTGTTAGGTGGAATGAAGGTTGCATGGAGGAAAGGTTATGATTTGAATTCATTACTTAATGGTTCAAAGCAGTCTATTGATAGTAGGTCTATTTCTGGTATTGTTTATAAAATTCCATGTAGTTGTGGTAAATTTTATGTAGGTCAGAGTAAATTTAGCCTTAATGAAAGGGTTAAGGTTCATATAAGTAGGGTTAAACATAGGTATCTTAACTCAGCTTTATATATTCATGAATTGAATACAGGTCATAGAATATTGTTTAACAATGCTTCGGTTATTTTTTATGAAAAGAATGAGTTAAAAAGAAGAATAAAGGAGACTTTGATGATAAAACTCCTTGATTCTGAGGCTATCAATCTTATGAAGACTTCTTTTGATATTAAGGGAAGGTGGGGTTTGAAATGAATTATGGGAAGGTTTGTTTGTTTGTATATATATATGTTTTTTTTAGTTTGATTTTCACTTGAGGTCTATTTGTAGTAGATGAAACCATGGTTGTGTAAGGATTTTGGTAAAATTTTGGATTTAATCTAGTATTGTATTGTTTTATGGTTTTGCATATATATATATCCTCCCCCCAAAAAAAAAATTGGATTGAACTTGGAGAAACATTCATCCTGCAATGGATTGTAGTCAAAAATGGCGATGATGATATTACACATTGGTTTTTTGTATTCTGTTTGCTTAACACATTGCAATACTATCTTTTAATAACATTTTTTAAAGACTGCAATATATTATTTATTTATACTTTTCATTGCATTGTACCTTTCCAATAAAATTAATTGATAATATACGTCTTTGGAAGACACCAAGCTTAAACACTTAAAATGTAAAACAATAACAAGCTGTATAAATTGTTTTAAGTTTCATGTCATGGCGAGTTATTTTAAATTCTTAGAATTATATATAAAAATCAATGAAGGGTGGCAAGCATAATTTATTAAAGTTTTAAATCATTTTGTTATTTATTATCGCTCTATATATGTGTGATCTAACTTAAGTGTTAGATAATAGTATTATTAAATACTTGTAATAAATAGTTATGTAAGTGGTTACTTCACAAACCACCAAATTATTTAATGCCGTTGATAAAATAAATATTGTAAAAGCCAGTAGATAATCCTAACTTTATATTTGTCAGCCATTTCTCTCTATTGTGCCAATGGTGCTCTTTTAATATCTCTGCCATTTTGCAATCTCATATCTATTTTGTAAAGTTTTGCTTGACTAGATTTTTAATTTTTTTACATTTTGGCTTTTTTTTTAATTATGTAATCTATTTGGCCTTTTTTTTATTATGCGATCTCATGTCTATTTTCTAAACTTTTCAGATTTATGTGTCGCATTTAATTGATATTATAGTCACATGAGCAGAGTCGTAAATTTTTCATGTTTTTTTATTTTTTATTATACAGCGTTGTGGCCTTTTTTCAAGTCACGTAACCAGAGTTCTAATTATTTTGCATTTTAGCATACTTTTTTATCACTTAGATGTGTCAGACAATGTTTTTGTTAATTTTTGAAATTCAATATAGTGGTGATCACATACTAGTACTCAATCTTGAATTTCAAAAATGAACAAAAACATTATCTGACACATCTAAGTGATAAAAGTACACAAAAATGCAAAAAATTTAGAACTCTGATTATGTGATTTGAAAAAAAGGCCAAATGTGAAAAATTTAGAACTCTAGTCACATGACTTTAGGTTTTGGCTTTTTTTATTATGTGATCTCATATCTATTTGTAAAGTTTTGATTGACCAAATATTTGCTTTTAATTGATATTGTAGTCACGTGACTCGAGTTGTAAATATTTTACATTTTGCTTTTTTTCAAATTAGTGCTAAATTTTTTAAGTTTTGGCTTTTTTATTTTATTAGGTGATCTATATTGTGCGATCTCAGATCTATTTTTGTAAAGTTTTGCTTGACCAGATTTTTAAATTATTCACGTTTTGGCAGTTTTTCGTGAGATGTATATGTGTTGCTTTTAATTAGTCACATGTCCCGGGTTCTAAATTTTTCATGTTTTGGCTTTTTTATTATCATTATGCGATCTCATATCTATTTTGTAAGATTTTGCTTGACCAGATTTCTAATTTTTTTACATTTTGGCTTTTTTTAATTATGCGATCTCAGACCTATTTTGTAAAGTTTTCAAAATTATATGTCTCGCTTTTAATTGATATTATAATCACGTGACCAGAGTTTTAAATTTTTCACATTTTGGTCTTTTTTTTATTTATTATGCTATGTTTTGGCATTTTTAAAGTCATGTGACCCAAGTTCTCAATTGTTTGTGTTTTCGTGTACTTTTTTTATTACTTAGATGTGTCAGATGACATTTTTGTTCATTTTTGAAATTCAAAATAGTGGAGATCACATACTAAAAGAGCATCACTGTTACTATCATGCAGGATGAGTGTCTGCATTGATAATACTATGAATAATGGCAAAAGATCCTCTGGGTATGATATTGTGTTATACCTGCATTTAGCATGAACATATCTAGGAATACATGGCAAATACATTTCCCCAAAAGCAGGAATGAACATTTGCTTGAAGAACAAAATATACCAATGAATAAAGTTAAATAACCCAGCAGTGCAAATTTAATTAATGAAGAGTGATAAGTAACTTTTATCTCCAAAAGCCTGAAATTAATAGATCAACAAAGCTAAGCGTGAGTGCCCATATTTAATCAATAGCTATAATGATATCAAAATTAATATTTTTATAATTATTAATAATCAAATTTAAAATTCTATTTATTTACTATTTTAAAATCATTTAATTAATAGTAAACTAAATTGGAAATGAGATGTGTGTTAATAGATGTGCCCACATACATTCATTTAATAATAAATTAAATTTACTTCCTGACATAATATTTATGTTGTTAATTGTAAGTAATAAATGTTATTTATTAATCAAGTCAATTTCATTAAAAAGTCATATCAATAAGTTGAATAATAATGTAACGGAATGGGTTTTTACCTGGTATCACAATAGGTCAGCTTTGTCATCACAATAAACAAGTCTTCTTGGATCCTTAAAGCCTATATACATATATTTTGACTTTATTCATGGGAGATGAGAGATTAATAATCAAATAAATATTAAATTATATACCTACGCTTCACTTCAACCTTACCATCTTTCATTTTTGTTATTCCCTTGTTTCAAACTCATGGAGAATCTGCATAATCATCTAGTTTAAGGTATATTAATTTATGTAGGCATAAACATGCATAGATGTTCAATGATAGGTATGGATACATAAAAATATATTTAAGTGTGCAAAAATATTTATGTGTATATGAGAAGATATGACCAATTAAAAAGTGAATATAAACAATTTCACAGAGAGTTTTTAATTTAAACACTTATATATTTAACATATATATATATATTGAAGCAATGGATCTGAAGTCCAATCCATGCTTCACATCTTCCTATAAACTTAATTAATATTGTAGACCTGAATTAAGTTTATAGTTCAATATCAGCAGGGTTTTGCATTAGAGTTAAAAATAATTATGCTTATGAAATGTGTATTACATTTAAATATTTTGTTTTAAATAAATTCTCATTCTATTAAGAAAAAATTGCTTAACCTATTAGTCAAACATATATATACATCTAGCGTATATAGGTGAGTTAATGCAAAAATTCTGCTGCAATAAAATGCTTATTCTACTATAAAAAAATAATATATTGTTGTTAAAATTTTGTTAAAATATTTAGTATGATTTGATTTTGAGATAAGCCTGCCAACATTTTCTAAAAGAATGTATAGTTTTAATTAGTGAGCCATTCAAGTGTAATTAAAGATGGCTTTCTCTTTCTTTCTTTTTAATTAAGAGAATTCAAACTTTGAAGTAAGAAAGTTAGAGTAAAAAAGTTAAAGTTATTTTTAGAAAGTGTTGCTTTGAAACAAAGGAGCATGGGGGGGCTTATCAAGATCTCAGATCATACAAACAATAGAAGGTAGCTGACAGAGAGGGTATAAATAGAAGGGAGAACAAAAGATTGTTTTAGTCAGATTTTTCTTTTTGAAGAATTCACATATTCAGATTTTGCTATTGGAAGAGTGATATCAGATTTTGCTATTGCAAGGTTGATTCAAGATTTTGCTCTTGCAAGTTTCATTCAGATCTGCTAGTGCAAGGTGCATTCAGATTTTTCTTTGGAGAACTTTTTTCAGATTTTGCTTAGTGGAGATTTTATTTAAAAAGTAGACAACTGCCATCTTCCAAAATCATGGAGAGGCTTGAACATGCTCAAGTTAAAAGCAACAGTATTTTGAGGGAAATGAATATGCTTGGCTTAGGCAAATAAATAGCTTTGCCTATCACCAAGGTTCCGGAATACCATTCAAATGCCTTAATATCCACTCAATAGTCATCTGAACTCTGTGCTATGTCTGGCTAGAATCCTTCGGGAAACCATACTACCTATGTTCATTGTCCAGACAACTATATCCCCATGGTCAGATCTAAGCCCAATGGAACTCAGTAGGGAATATGCCAAGGAAAAAGTACGATAATCGTGACGATTTCCTCTTATTGAACTATTTCGAATGCTACCTCTTTACTCATTTTTTTCTAATTGCTTCGGTGGAATTTATATGTATTTGCTATATAACCATTTTTATTAGACTAACCGTAAATATATATATTGTGTGATCATCTATCTATATGTAACCTTTTTCCCCTTCGCTATTCTTCCTAACTAACCTGCGTAAATATTTAGTATTCCATTGCGGCTGAGTTTAATAGTTAATTTTTGTTCATTTAAAATCTCTTTCCAGTTTTATTTATGTTTGTTAATTAAATGCGAGTCGTTTTCTTTGGTGTGCCAACTTGATCTCTTTGATAACGCCCTCTCTTGGTCCGCCCCATTAGCTTTACGTATATCTGATTTAGCTATATACGTTTTAAATAATTTTTAAACCCTGTTTGTAGCGCAAAGCAATTAGAAATGCTTGCGAAAGATTTTTTTATCCTACGTCCATCGAGAAGATCGAGCTGACAATTTTTAATAAAATTGGGAAGAAAAAGATTTAGACCGCAAACCTATTAATCTGTTATATTGTCTAATTATTTTGTTACATTAATTTAGAGGAATAGCGGAGGCCATTAACTCATTATTCATATTTTAAAGCCATTAATTAAACATATTATTTAACTATCAAAAGCTTGAGTTTCCTAATCTTATTAAAATGCTTTATTTTACTTTTCAATGATCCAGGCACTCATAACTAAAAACACATATTTCTTAGTACTCTTTGCACATTTAACTATTTAGCTCCTTAGATTTCCATCCATGTCTCTTCCGCTGTTGCTAAGCTGTGTGGTCAAGTTGAAAAATAATTTATGTGTGGCTCAGATAGTGTTGTTCGTCTCATAATAGCTTCCAGACTAGACTAATAGGGCAGAGGTCCATAGTATTCTTGATTTAATATCTCACGGATGGTTGGCCTTGAGGTACTTTCGCCTAGTATTCGAACTGCCGTTAAATCAACATACATCATCTGACTGCCTCACAATATATATACAATAAGTAACATATTAATAAAGAAAATTTATGACAAACTATAAAATATTTGCTTTAACATCTACGATTACTCTTTGCTTATAAGTTATCTCAATTATTATTATTCCAAACCCTCATCCCTTACAAGCAATAACCACTTTGATATCCATGTTAAAATAAATGGAAATTTGTTTTATATTTAAGATTGTCTCAATCATCTTTGCTTGCCATATGATTATATGGAAATGATAATTCAACTTATTTTTATTAACTTAATATATTAAATTCCTATCTGTTGTAGTGATGATATGGGATCCCCCAAGCGAGTGTACCGTAGTTCTGCTACAAACTAGAAAGATCTTTTATGATAGAAAGAGTTAGTCAAGTATACTGAAAATATTTAATAGTTCAATTGTACAAATATTTGAAATAAATACGTATTTGGTAAAATCTCGTTTTTTCCTGGATAATAATCAGATTTGTATGTAAGCAAGTCTCCTGTTGTAATCTATATTATTTTACTTACAATAATGGCAATAATATTTCCTCCATTGTGTTACATATCAACACTTATTTCTTTCCCTTTTGTATCTATATTAAAGGAAAGATATAAATAAAAAGATTTAAACATAATATACAAATTAAAAAAAT
This sequence comes from Epiperipatus broadwayi, assembly GCA_028023455.1. Lineage (NCBI taxonomy): Eukaryota > Metazoa > Onychophora > Udeonychophora > Euonychophora > Peripatidae > Epiperipatus > Epiperipatus broadwayi. The sequence continues at coordinate 2,785 of JAQFVV010013430.1, read as the reverse complement.
TCATGACATCAACCTAAATATAGTTTTTAAGTTCATAATGAAAATGTCTTAGTGAATCATTCGATTACTGTATTTTGGGCATAGATGGTAAATCGCGAGTGTTCTAGAACATTTATTAAGTCACTTATCCTTTGTAACCCTGGAACTTATTTTTTGAAGTGTGAAGTTGATATCCATTTCTTAATAAAGAATTTGATGCTCAGTCAGTAGTTTCTTAGATCTGACAATCAACAGCTTCATGAGTGATCGATTTCTTTTCCAGTACCACCTTTGCACTTAGCAATGCATGTTTGTTTGTATCATTATTTATACTATTTTTACTAATTTATTTTTAAGTGAATTATGAGCAATATTTTTTGTACTATTAGATACCCCCTCAAGTCTAGATACTTCAATCTATAATTTAGAATTATAGACGCTTTGTAAATTTGAATAATCTTAATTTAATTTTGAAGATTTTCATTTTAAATTACTTAGTCAGCTAATATTAATTCTATATGCTTGTTCCTTGCTTTCTCAAATATTCAGAAATTGTTTTTTTAATATTATTTCAGCTCAATGGTAACTGGAGTTTTTATTTGGATTGCAAATTCAAATTCTCTGCTGAACACTTCACAGAAAAATCACCAATGAAAAAATTTCTCTTTTTTGGAGAAGAAGCTCATTGTTATAAAAATTGTTTGTGATAGTGGGTTCAGAAGCGATTTGGGGAGTGTTCAGGTGGTCCAGCCATTTCTCCAGATGTACCAATCATCAGCTTTAACTCCCTCTCAAATTGCTAATTTTTAGATTATTTTGCCAATTTTATGGTTATTTTATAAATTGTTTAGATGCAAGAATATATAAAAAAAAAGGGGGATAGAGTAATTTTAAATGTTTTGCACATTTTTGATGGGTTTTTCCTCTATTAAAAAGTTAAAAGGAATGCAGGTTATTATTGTATGGTTAATTTTAAATTTTACTAATAGATCGAAGCAGTTATCCTGTGCATTATATTAAAGTAATTTAATGCCAATATCTGCTGAGAGAATCTAAAAATTTCTCATGTTTATTTTTCTTGCTATGACATATTACCCCAAAGACGTACTACTCTAATCTTTCAATCTTTAAGATTACATCTCCTAATGATTTCCAGACAATGTTAATCACTAAAATTTGTCCAATGATCATGTGGTGGCATTATGTTAAAGATCAAAAAATTGGAGTAGTATGTCTTTGGGATAATATGTCATAGCAAGAAAAATAATAAAGAAGCCAACGCCTGCAGACATCGGACACCTTGTTTCTTTCTTTCTGAAAAAAATTACTATAATAAATAAATAGTATAAGACATGTAATAACAAAAAAATAATAAAAATATGAATACTAAAGATTTAGGCAGACATAGCAACATGAAATACTAAAGAACACATCTAATAGCAAGAATATGAAAAAAGACATCTATTAGCAAGAAAAATATGAAAGAAAACATCTAATAGTAAGAAAAATATAAAAGAAGACATATAATAGCAAGAATAATACTAAAGAGGACATCCGAAGACATCTAATAGCAAGAATAATATGAAAGAAGACATCTAATAGCAAGAAAAATATGAAAGACATCTAATAGCAGGAATAATACTAAAGAGAGACATTTAAAAAAGAAAAAACAAACATCTAAATAGCAAGAAAAATATGAGACATCTAATAGCAAGAATAATACTAAAGAGGACATCTAAAGCAGAAAAATATAAAACAAGACATCTAAAAAAACATCTAATAGCAAGAATAATATGAAAAAGACATCTAATAGCAAGAAAAATATGAAAGAAGACATCTAATAGCAAGAAAAAGACGAAAGAAGACATCTAATAGCAAGAATAATACTAAAGAGGACATCTAAAGAAAACATCTAATAGCAAGAAAAATACAAAAGAAGACATCTAATAGCAAAAATAATACTAAAGAGGACATCTAAAGAAAACATCTAATAGCAAGAATAATATGAAAGAAGGCATCTACTAGCAAAAAAATACAAAAAAAGACATCTAATAGCAAGAATAATACTACATATCAAGAATATTAAACCAAGACATCTTTTAGTAAGAATAATACTAAAGAAGACATCCGGTAGACATAGCAAGAATAATAGTAAAGAAGCTATGTCGTAGGGGAAAAAATATAAAAATATCATTTGATGCCATGTTTGTCGTTCCTCTGGAAAAAAAAAAATTACATGCACCAAAAAAAATATATAAATTAATAGTAATTTACTAAAAATATTATAAATTCAAATTGACTACAAAATAATTGCAAAAAAAAATGTATAAAAAATATTTGTAATTTTAAAATTAAAGACAATAAAAAACACTTTTCCCTATATAATGTGAATCTGTCATACAGTGAAAATAGCGGATGTAAAACATGTCTTAATTAAAATGTATTATATAAAATTATGAAATTAAAAGTGTAGTCTTTTTTTTAATGAAAATAAGGATAATTTATAAGAAAAATGGAAAGAAGACGACCCAAAAGAAGCAAAAAAAAAAATAACCTAAAGGTAGTACATAAAATTTTGAAATTTTTTTTTAAAATGAAAATTCGAATAATTTCTAAAGAAAATGTAAAAGAAGCAAGCATTAAATATATATGGAAATACGTACAACTATGTTTAAAAATAATACCACAATTATCACTACAAAATAAAAAATAACCTGTAATGGTGACATATAAGTAAGTCTTAAAAGCTACTATTTTGTAACAGTCAGAATCATCTATCTCGCTAACACACTGCAGAATTCAAACA